>CAUDMG010002266.1:0-225000 GCA_958450375.1 Homarus gammarus | reverse complement strand
TCTGGACGGGGGCACACTCTAACTATCACGAGGCAACACATGCACGAACACACACAGTCATAGTACGGCTGTATAGATGACATTATGTATGAGTATTGTATATGGCATTTTACACTCTGCATTATCTTCATTATATATGAACACGAAGAAAAAATACCATAGGTTGTAGTTACAAAATTATGAATGGAAATAAACACTTCCAAACCGCCTAGTGACTCTACACAACGTTTAATAATAATAAGAGCTTGGCAGCCAGAGGGCTGAAAATATACAGTTGCATATTTCGGGAATGAGTTTCGAATTACAAATAATATACAAGTAACATAAGTGATACAAATAAGATATATAATAACTAGATGGGGAAAAGCTCAAACTACAGTTCATTTCAACATAGTAACAGTGCAAGGAGTAGTGCTTACTGGGAGTGAATACACTGGTTTATTACAAGTTATTGATAATTTTTACAATGGTTGGGACTGGGCATGTTCTTATAGCTATCAGTTCGTGCAAGTATGGGCTGGATGAGGTTGTGGTGTCGAACAGCAATTCTCGGGCTAGGGATCTCAGGTAGTAGTAGGAGCCGGTGTCGAGGATGGTGTAGAAGCTTCTTACCAAATTTGCAGATGAGGTCGTGGTGATGGTCAGTGAGAGTCGAAAGGGTCAGTGTGTTGAGCACTTCTTGATATGTGGAGCAGGAAGGGGAGAGAATAATCTTGCATGCCCTCTTTTGCACTTTTTCTAGGTGTTTACGTTGTGTGGCATTTAGGGAGGAAGACCAGGTGGGGGAGGCATAGGTGTGAGCTTGGGAAGTATGAATGTTGTGTAAACACTGAGGAGCTCGGGTGCAGGAACTCCGAGGGACTTGAGTCGACGGGAGGAGGTGGAGACGGAACTGGAGGATTTGACAACTTCACTGACGTGTGGTTTCCAATTTAGTTTGTTGTCTATGGTGACGCCGAGGAGCTTCGTGGAATCTACAACCTGGAGTGTGTTCGGACCTAGAGTAATGGAAGGAGGTGGGACAATGTCGGAGGAGAGGTTGATGTGCATAACCATGGTCTTGGAATGGTTGATGGTGACATGGTTGTTGGTGGCCCAGTTTTGGAGACTGTTCAATAAATCCTGAAGGGCGGTATAATTGGGAGCAGAATTGTTGACGCTGATCCCAATGGTGGAGTCGTCGACATATTTCCAACGAGCAGGGGTTTCTCTTAGGGCATCATTGATGAGCATAAGGAAGCAGAGTGGTCCCATCTTGGTGCCTTGGGGGACGCCACAGGTGAGTGACTGAAAGGTGGAGACAGCCCCTCGGAAGCGTACAGCTTGGCGTCGGTCACTGAGGAAGTCTGTAAGCCATGGTATAAGACTTCTCCGAAGCCCGAGGTCAATAGCTTTGTTGATGATTATATTGTGGTCGACTAGGTCGAATGCTTCAGTGAAATCAATGAAGGCGACAGCTACAGACGTTTTTCGTTTCTCGAGATGGCGGTATATGTAATCGAGAAAGCTGACAAGACAGTGAGTGGTGGAGGAAGTTTTCAATGTTGCCAAATTGCTGAGGGTCTACGACTCCTGCAATATCAGCATAAGCCCAGTCGAACACAAAACTTTCATAGATTAGGCTGGGTATTAGGGTGATTGCAATAGGTCGTAGCTGATTTAAGGATTGTGGGCTGGTTGACTTGGGCACTGGTGATACATAAGAGGTCTTCCAGTCAGCTGGGCATCTGGCTTGACTGAGAGAAGCATTGATGATAGAGCATAGGGGTTTAGCAAGCTCAGGGGAGAACTCCTTGAAGAGTTTCATTGGTAAGTCAATGGGGGTGGTAGAGCGTTTTAATTTTAGTTTGTCCAGGCGTTTTGCTACTTCAAATTCTTCTACTAAGTCAATGGGAAGGGGGGGCTGGTAGGTAAGCAGGAAGAGTGGTTGTGTCAAGCCGGGGGAGCGTCTGGCATATAGTAGCGAAATGATTATTTGTTTGCTCAGCTGCGTCAACATTAGTGAGATGGCTAAGGAAAGGGAGGGGGGTGTGTCTTATTGTTTAGTCCACAGAGTTCTTTAAGCTTTCCATACCATTGACTGATGTTGGTCTGCTTCAGGTGTTGTAATTTGGTTGGGTAGTGGGACTTCTTTGCAGTGCGTATTTCGCGGATGACTCGGTTGCGAAGGGACCTGTAGCGGATGTGGTCATTGAGATGAAAGGCTCTGTCTCTCTGTTGCATAAGTCTTTTGATCCGAGGTGTGATCCAAGGCAAGTCAGCAGGGTGAGATCTGACAGACTTCTCGGGGAAGAAGTGGTGGTGAGCTTCCGTGGTGGTGATGGTATAATTTATCCATTTGGTTTCCACGTCATCCACGCTAAGTACTTCAGTCCAGGGATGATGAACTATCCACTGCCCGAAGAGGCGCACTGCAGAGTCAGTAATCGGCCTGTAGGTCTTGATGTAGGGTCTCTGTACTTGAGTGGGAGTGGCAGCTGGGGACCAGAGCACTGATAAGTGTGTGCTACACCCGATAGGAGGCATTGGTTGAGGTGGTTGGTACTGGTCAGCTAAGTCAGTTAAGATAAGGTCAAGGGTATTTTGACCGTGTGTGGGGAAGGTCACAACTTGTGATAGTGATAGCTGGTCCTGGATATCAGTGGTGTCAATTTCATTAAAATCCCCACATAATACTAAATTGGCACATGGGTACCTAACTCCGAGGTGGTCTGAGGTGGTAATGAGATGATTGATAAGGGTGTCTCTGGTGGGTGAGCGAGGCGGATGGTATGCCACACAGATTATGATGGAAGCAGTGTGGCGCAGGTGGGCTGGTGGCACAACACGTACCCATAATGCTTCTACATCTGCTGGGACTTGAACATCCAGGCGTGACGGGCGTAGGTCATCTTGACAGAAGAGGGCAACGCCCCCTCCGCGTCTATGTGAACGAAGGTGATGAAAGAGTTGATATCCCTCAATATGACACGTTTTAGGCACAATTTGCCAAGCCTCACATACGGCAACGACGCTCGCGGCGGCTGACCTGACTGTAGTTGCCAGCTCGTCGAACTTGTTAGCTAGGGAAGTGACATTGGATAGCAGTATAGACGGGAGATCATACCATATCCGTGGAACTTCAGTGTAGTGGTACGGTCTGTCAGGGGTGGGTTTCTCCGGTTTCCTAGTGGAGGTTACGGTTATAATGGGCTTATGTGTATGACGGTCTTGTCTACGGCGTGGAATATGTTCAGTGACTTGAGTCGCGCGATAGCACTGCCATCAGGACAACCGTTCCCACACTTTAGATGGTACAGAGTGCGTCGGGAGTAAGTGATTGGTGGCCATCTGTTGATATCTGTTGTGGGCGGACGGAAGTGTTTGTTACTGACCGCACTTTGAGGGCCACTGACGCTGGTAGACATCTGTTAATATTTGTCAATTGTAAAGACCGTGGGTGTTTGTCCCTGATGCTTGGGGTCGCCGACACAGTTTTCACGATATATGTACACACCGCGGTGGTCCTTGTCACTGGCACTTTAAAGGTGACCGATAAAGTGCCCACTGTCTGACTTTTCCTTGGGGTGCACTATCGGAGCACTGTAAGATAATCACTTATTGCACTGATGACTTGAATGTTTTGCTGAGAAAGTCCCGGTCAGGTTAGGTCGGGTCCAGTCACACTGCTGTGCTTTTGTGCTTTTCCTTAAGTGCACTATAGAACACTGCTCGGTAATCAATCGTTCACTAATCACTAGAATGTTTTGCTGAATAGATCCCCGTGTAGTAAGGCTGGTAGGGCATTGGGATATAGCAGGGGGAGTGGCAGGGCCAAACAGACTCGGCCTGGTTGCTAAAACCGGGAGCGCCTTTGGGGCACGTCTTGTCTCACTGACGGTTTACAGCGCTTGTGTGTGTGTGTGTGTGTGCCAGACCACGCTGCTTCCCATCATTAGCGTAACTATATGAAAAATCGTGTTTAATTTAACTACCTTATACCTCGGCCTATAAGATGGAATTTGAACCTTAAAAAAATCAGCCCAAAATTAGGGGTCGTCTTAAGCACAGGGTATAAAATTCTTACCTCTTAAATATTGTGGTTTAGCTTGTCAAGAGTGGTGATGGAAAACATCTTAAACCACTCACAAGGTCCTACCACTAATTATTGTATACTGAAACTTACGTTTGGGAAGCTGGATTAAAAATAAGATTACCTCCGGACGTTTGGGCCATGGGCCACGACTCCCGAATGTTTGGGCCATGGGCCACGACCCCGAACGTTTGAGTCATGGGTCAAAATAACCAAACCTAACTTCACCTAACCTAACCTAAAATGAAGGCTTCTGAATGGAAGGTTCTCAGGGGTATTAAGGGGATCATAATATACAGTCAAAAAATATCTGGACTATGGCCAAAACGTCCACCCTACATACAACTCGTAGCTCAAATGTCTGAATGCCATTCTGGCATGAGTCAGCCTATGCCATATACTAACCAGATAATGGATATCATACAAATATGGTTTTACTTCATACGTCCATGACAGTTAGTTGAAATACCGAGAATAACTTGTTTTTGTATTCTCATAATAGCAGCCTCGTGGAAATGAGAGAACACAACATTATTCTACACTGTAAATTGTCTGTAATGATTCCTTTACAAGAGACCCAGAGTACGAGTTGGATGGTGGAGGCTCGTAGGGTGGGGGAGTGGGGGGGAGTCGAAGGTGTCCTCCAGTGCTAAATAAGAAGCAACTTTACTATTTAAGATCTTTCTGCAACAGTTATATGTTTTTTTTATCATAGACTGCACATTTGATGAGAATAATATTAGTAATAATAATAATAATAATAAAAATAATATTAATAATAATAATAATATTTCTTTTTTACCCATTTAACCTCACTGCTTGGCAAAACTGAACTATTTGATTTGCCTATTCCAGGGTTGGCAAAAACAATGCTAAAAAACACTTAAAAAAGCGTTGTCTTGTTCTGTTTTTTTTAATCCTATTATGTTGGTTTTATTAAGTTTGAAGTATTTTAGCTCTTTTTAAAACTCCTTTATATCCATTAATCTTAGACATTAACTTTAGAATGATTTAGCAATAATTTTTACTCTTTTTCCAAATAAAAAAACAAATGTGAAAAGGCCAGAATAATGCTATCCAAATTTACGATAGCTTATAATGCAAGCGCATTAGAACAGATGTCAATAGCACACCCAGAAAAAATAGGGAAAGATGATTTGTTCTGGAAAGTTACCTAGATGTCTACTGAGTAAAATGGTGAAAAGTCCCTAGAGTTCCGGCTGTGCCACTCTTTTTTTTTTTTTTTCAAAAAGGCCGCTGTCATGGTTATGCTGTGTTATACTAAATATTTCATCTATCATATTTCGGCTATTACATAGGATACAAAACTATTTTTCTGTTTAATGGCACAACCATTTATATTGATGTTGCCGTCTTGAAAATTATTTTGTTATGACATAAAACTTCACTTGACGCCTCAACCCATTGAACTAACCTCTTTAGCTTCTCCTTGGTGTCCGTTAGTCATCAGAATATTTTGTTTTTACCTCCGAGTTTTACACCTTCCAACTCTTTAACCTCTTGCATAATCTTTTCTCGGAAGAAGGAAAAAAATCCTTTTGTTATTTCTATCCAACCAGTTGATTCCATTATAAACTTGTTATTGATCTTAAGTCCTTTCCATTCAAATTAAATTGCTCTAACATACTTCTTCAGGTCTCACTTTATATAATAAAGATATAGATCCTTTTGCATATCAATATTTATTTCCGCTATCATTCTTAAGACAAATATATCATTCCCTTTCACATAAACACCTACACTACTGGACGCCACTTTTAATATTTTATAAGGTTAACGCCAGACGATTTTATTCAGCATAGAGAGGACCCCTTGTACCCTAGGGGGAATTACTTTGACGTATTAAATACTTCGTGGTTCACTTAATAACACTTTTTTTTATAGTCTATAAAATCTCTGTACACAATGTAATATAGTATAAATATACTTATTTATTTATTATTTACATCCCCCCTCGAGGGCTTGGTATCTACTGATTGTGTCATAAGTAGGGCCCGGATGTTTAGGCAGTAAAAAAATTCAAAATAGGCAGGCAAAAAGGCAAAATAGAGTGGCAAAATAGGCATTAAAAAGGCATTTATTCCCAGGGCAATTATAGAAATAAAACTAGAAATATAACTTAAGTACATAAGTTCCATACCTATTACTCATATACAGGTTAATCAGTCTGGTTACATGAAATAACAAGCATTTTCTTGATGTTTTCAAATTTGAACCTATGCCTTCTGTCAGATAGGAGATGCTTGAAGAGCGAGAATGATCTCTCTACCTCCACTAACGTCACAGGAGCATATTGAAAACATACCACGGTCTGCAGATTCATTTCGTCAACATCTGCATCATTCTGTCCTTCAAGAACTTTTCCAATATTCTTGATTTTTTCCAGGTTTCGGTTTGCAGCAATCACTCGTTCACATTTTTCACTTACAGATTTTCCTTTCTCACCGGAAACCTGAGTTACATCCGCAACGATTGTCTCAAAACACATCAAAGCATCAATCAAAGACATGTTACTTTTCTCCAGTGTATTGATGGCCTCTGGCAGGTTTCCATAGTTTGAAGCAATGAATGCAAGATCATTGCATAGCAATCTATCCTGCGGTAGTTCCTTCACGATGTGGATAGCAAAAGAATCTTTGTCGTCGAGACTTGTTATGATTTCTTGAAACTTGTCCAAATTAGAAGCGTAGTACAGTACAACCGAAATCCACGTTCCCCACCGCGTCAAAATTGGCTGTGGCTGCAATGCTAGTTGAGGTGCAATTTCCTTGAATACATCACACCGTGATGGAGCCTTGAGAAATATCTTCTTGCCATTAGAGACTAATTTATCGACACTGGGGAACAATCTGCGTACATTCTCTGCAATCCGGTGAAGGGTATGGGCTAAGCAAGTCAGGTGTATCATTTCCGGGAAAAGTATCTTAAGTGCCGTTGCTGCCTTCTTCATGTAAGGTGCTGCATCGGTCAGGAAGAGGACAACATTTTCATGCTGCATGCCCTCTGGCCAAAGCAAAGCGAGGGCTGTTGTAAAAAGTTGAGCTATTGTTGAACTGTTAGTCTTCTGAAATTCTTCTGAGGTTAGCAGGTAAATTTTCGGTAACTGAGCAACTTCCAAGGTACCAATAATAACGTTGGCAATGAACCCACCCATGACATCTGTTATTCCATTTTGAAATCCAAATTTTCTTATCCTTCACCTCATTCCTAATTCTCTGCAATGTGTAGTGATGGGTTGTCAGACCACAGCTTACATCTCAGAAACAGTCCAGACTTGACCCAACATTAGGGGGGTCAAGTGTAAGGGTACCCCTCGCAGCTGCTGAAGGGGGTTACAAATCAACCAGCACCCCTCTCATGTCACACGGCCCCACCAACGATGTTAACAGGCACCCAGTCAGCAGAAGAGGCCATCTGTCTCCAATATATACAACAACTTTAGTTTCAGAAAAAGTTCAGACCTGACCCTACATTAGCGAGGTCAAATGTAAGGAGACCCTTCACCTCCCCCCCCCCCCCCCCCCGATCAGCTCAACTTGACGGCTCGTCTCCCAATATATAGGACGTCGTAGCCCTCCCTCACGAGAGAGAGTCGACGGAGCAGAGTTGAGACAGTCAGACACAGAGAGCCGGAGGCAAGCCCTCCTCCGGTCTGGAGCGAGACTTCCCTCCGGACACCCCGGTGTCCCAGCTAAGCAGTCTCCCATAGAGACAACCCAGAATCACCTGCTCGGCCTCCCCCAGGTCACGTGAGTTTTAGTCAGAGCTATCCTTGGGATGAGTTACTTACGTGGGAAGTGTATTCATTTCATGTTCGTGTCCGAGAATCAGTGTCTAGTAACGTAATATGATGTCCTAGTAACGTAAATATAATGTGCTAGTAATTTCAATAGAAGGTGTTATTAATGTGTCCATGTCATTGCCGTAATTAATAAACAGTTGTAACGAAGTGGTGTTTGAGAAGTCGTCCTTAAGAACGTAATAGATGTGTGTTGACGTATAAGATAAGATAAGTGTATTGACAGTGTAAATAACTAACACGGCCACGCTACCAAACTCTTCCTCTCTTTACACCCTCCTACTAAATGTTCTACCTATATATATATATATATATATAAACATTCTTCATGTAAGTTCCGTCTTGTTACAAATGCCAAGGCATAGTTTGTGTCCACATAATTCTTCCTCAAAGTAGACTCGCTCGGGATTTGCTGTTTTGTGTATTTTTCCAAGAATAACTTCAGAGACCTGTTCTCCAGCTTCCACAACGGAATACCAGCATCAACAAAGGCTTTACACAGATCTAATGTAAAGGTAGACTTGCGGCTGGAGGATACACTGAATGTAGTCAGCAGACTCGTTTGCTGGCTTCCTGGTTTCGTTTTCTGAGCAGCAGTTTGATGTTTAGCAGTCTGCACATGCTGCGAAACGAAGTACTTTTTCTCGAAATTCACTGCTTTTTCACAGACTTTGCAAAATAGCACTGATCCATCAGTGGAAAAAAAGTCACATCCAAACTCCCGAACAAGATCATTCAGCTTCTTGCCAGATGGTGCACTAACTTTGGGCATTTTTATTTTTTTAGAGAGCTGCCCTCAGCAGTCAGGTCTGCTGTTAGCCTATTACTGTACTGAGGCAGTGCTTTGACTCATAATACGTCTAGTGCCGACAAAAGCAGTGTTGCCAAGTTTTATGGGTGTGGTTTGCTAAGTTTTATGGTGTTCCGAAACTTTAATTTCGTGTTTGGAGTGTTACTTTGTGGAAATATGTGCAAAAAAGCACAATAGGCTATTATTTAGTAGAATAGGCATTATCACTCGCATTTCCCTAAAAAAGGAACAAAAGTCATTTTATGGCATTTTGCCTAAACATCCGGGCTCTAGTCAAAAGTTTGTATATTGACAATTTGTGGATCTCATTGATCTCCTCTGCATGCACCTGAAACAATTCAATGAAATACTGGTATATTGTAGGCATTGATTACTGAGAGAGCTACTGGGTTCAAATTCAGGCCTGATTTAATATAACACTCAGGAGTTCTTTATCATTTGAATTTGAAAAGTTGTTAATATAATAATATTTTTTATGAAATTTTGCTGTCAATCTGATGCCCTTTGTTACCATAGGAAGATTATGTATTTGTCCTCACTATATAGCATGTCTACGTTTTACCACAAAATAGCATATTCATAGCTCACCTTTTTGTTACCAAGAAAATAGGTGTATGTGAGTTCAGACGGCAAGAAGCTGAGAAATGAGTGTATCTTTTGTCTTTGAGTAGAGTCCCCGACGAAAGCGAGCCAGGTCTTGGTGCCATGAGTCACCCTGGCCGCGCTACACTTCTCCAGGTCAAACGCCTCATATTGCCGGATCTGTTACCAAGAAGAATAGAGGGTTAACTAATACACGTCACCAGAAACTATCACACATTCAGACTGTGATTTTTTTCATATCATAAAAAGTTAATGTGTTCACTGCAGCTAGCCCGCACTTACATTATTATTGATAAGTTTTGTTTTACCGGCAATGGCCGTCAACTGACACTCAAAAGTGTCTGCCTGTTAACAGGGACGCAAACAGTACATTTAACTAGATACTTTTGAGACATTGCAATAACATAATTAAATGTTGGATGAGCAAAAGCAGTTGGTATACAATATTGCCACATACATGAAAACCACGGATCCTGTCCCAAACCTCAGCCAAGAAATTAATACGAAAGTACGAAGGGAATAATTCAATTCGCTTGCTATAAAGAACGTTCTTTTTCGTGGCTGAAAATTTGAAGATGAGTTTAACGGAGTGAAGAGATAAGATGATTATTGTCATGAGAAGAGTGTTGGAGATTTTTTCTTTATCGCTTCATGGGATGATGATACTAATGGTTGTAAAGATACGTGTGCAATAAATAGTAAATTCATATTATATCGGTGAATCTGCTGTGTCATCCTTTAGAGAGGTAGGCAGCAAATACTGTAGGTAATATGGGCTTCCAGAAAAGTGTGGGGAATTATGGCCCTGGCGTCTTCTCTTGCCAGCTCAGACTCTCCCTTTGTTCATATTTGAGTGTTGATTACGATGGAAGTAAAAAAGTGTGTTTAATATTGCTATTTAAGCCATACTGCAGAATGTACAGTCTTCTGTAAAGGTTTTAGTAGTATTCATGAGTGTTCAATTGCAGCGGCAGAAAGGGGACGGGGATTGCAATTAAAATGTTGTCTGCTTCTCAACAGAAAAGTTAGAAAATGTTCCCCTCATCATCAACGCCTATGATACCAGCCCAGAGAAGAACAAGACATATAACAATATCTAGATGAGCAGGTGTACAGTGTACACCCACGTATGTTGACCCACCCTACAGTAACTAAAGTGATGTTTAGACCTGACCCTACCAGGGTCACGGTCAGGAAGGGAAAATTCTCACCACTGTGTGATGAGAGAACAGGCGACATGATCTCGTTAATACAAGAAACTGCCCTACAGTCAGCAACCCGACACCTGACCAAATACACCCAGTCAGACACAACCAGGGTGGTAATAACTGGGAAGCATTACCGACCTGTGTAACACGATAAGCGACATGACCCTCTGACCCACCAAGCACAGTGCACCTGATCAATCAAATCTGTCCAGACACACCCAGATTAGCGATCAGGAGAGACCTCTAATATAAGGGTCAGAGGGGGGTAGCATTCCTGAATCCCCCCTCGCCCCCCCCCCCCCCCCCATGAATAGGTACACTAGCTGACGTTTATAAGTGAGCCCCTAACGGGGCTTCAGGGAGAGAGACATAGGAACAACTCCACGACCACTCGACCAGCAAGTGACTGTGAGGAGTGTTGTAATTTCTTTGCTAGGTCACTCTCCTGGAATAGGTAGGGTCTATTACTTTTATCAATCTGCAACACGACTGATGCCGTGAATAACGACCAGGACAAAATGACGAGGGCAACTGGAAACAGGATCTGGGTACGCTCCCTCCAGGGGGATGTATCCAAAAAACGCAAAGAGGAACTGGCCATACTGTTATGTGCCTAGCTAAATATCAAATTCGCCGCCTTGAGAGAAGCAAAGGACTCGTTCATAATCCTTTGTCTTGAAGAAAAGGACGTGGATAACATGCTTGCCGCCGATGCAATCATGAAACTGAAGGGAGAAAACTTTGAAAAAGTAATACCACCATAACTTCTTGCCAAGAAATCTATAGCCATAAAAAGGGTAGACAGAAATGTATTAAAGAAAACTCCAAATTACATAGCCAATAATATAGAAGCGAAGAACCCATGGGCAAGAGTCGAGGAGGTGGTGCTAATGCCCAGGGCTCCTACTATGATGAAAGTCAGGTTTACAGAGATCTCCATGGCTCAAAATGCCTTTGAGAATGAACTCTGCATTTCCCACTACCACTTAACAAAACAAGAAATTGAACAGGAAGAATTCTGCCCAATAACACCGCGTTAGAACTGCTACCAATTTATCGGCAAACTGTCCCCAAAATGATAGAAGTTCTGTTCCGAATGCGCAGCAGAGGGTCACATATTCAGAGAATGTAGTAACAAAGACAACCCCAAGTGCCCGAACTGCAATGAGGACCACAGAACACTTGCAGCACGGTGCCCCATAAGAAAAGAGATCATTAAGAAATTGAAAGAAAAGGAAAGGGTAAATAAAAAAACAGAAAAAAACCCCAACAAAACAAAAGCAGCAATAGCAAAACTGCAATGCACCACCACCAAAGTCTTAGAGAAAACTAAAGAAAAAAACCCCACACAACCTACATACCTGAAACTGAGCGAAGGACTACCATTCACAATATTAGCGAACTACAGTATTATCCACGCACACATCAACAACGTCGCATAGCCAGGATCCTTCGGAAAAACGACCAGGGAAATGTTCGTTGCCAATAATCTGCCGGTTGTGAAATTCCAAGACGATGCTTCTTCAACAGAAATTTTACAAATTATTATCGAGAGAAATTTGGGAATCAACAAGGCTCTGGAGCAAACAACCAAAGCTGTCATAGAAGAAACGTGATGGAAATAGATCTCATCAGACAACCAATCATTCCACACCACAAATTATCAGATAATTTCAAAACAGCCCTCAATACTTTGACGGACTGTGTCTCGATGTTTTCCCCACATAGAAATTGCTGCGTGACCTCGGAGGAGGGTATGCTTGATTTGACCAAGATCATACATCCTCTTGTTGACGCCTGCGTGAAATGCCTCCTGTATGTCTTGTAACCACTGAATTTGAAACAGTGGTGTTCTTGTAGAAGTGTTTCTTGTAGCAGTATGATGTCCAGCTTGTCCTTGGCGGCTGCTTCTTGTAGGAGGTGTTTTTTGTTTTTGATGCCCTGAGCATTCCATGTTAGGATGTTCAGGGTGCTGATGTTTTCCACCACTGTTTCATCGGGGACTTCTGGTGGTCCTCGATGGAAGTGTCCAAGTCCAATTCCAACTGGATCAGGTCCATGTCTTCTTGTTCTGTGGTTTTTGCCTTCTGGGCCGTGGTTCGGTTCAGGGGAGTTGAAATGTCCAATTTCTTTCTGGGAGCTGTCGGTATCTTGGGTTCTCTGGTGGCCTTCTTCGGTGTAGAGTATACCTCGGCTGTCACTCGTGTGAGGACCGGCGTGGCTTCCTCCACTGAGGTGGCTGGAGCTGTGGCGACTTGCCCGAGGACGCTCCCCATGAGTATTTGGAGCTGTGTGGGTTGGATCTTGTGGCCCAATAGTCCGGCTAGGCCCTCCGCGAAGGTTGTCAGTACCTTGGCTAGGTCTGATACATGTATCATTCCTTCTGGTGCCTTGGTGTGTGCTTCTTTTGTCTTTTTCGTGGTTGTCGTTGTCTGCTGCTTGGGTGGCTGAGGTGTGGCCGTAGTGAGGCCAGGAAACTGGGCTGCACTTTGGGTGTTGACCGGCTGAGGAGGTTGGCTTTGTTGTCTTGGCCTTTGGGTTCCCCACACGAAGGTACTTGGTGGGGCTGGTGTGCAGGCGGTGGGGGCCGGTCTTGCAACTGGCCGGTTTGCCTGGACCCTCTTTGTCCTCTCAGAGCATCCAGGGTTCCAGGCGTGGTGTTTGCCCCCGCAGTTGGCACACTTGAGGGCAATTTTTTCTCCATTTTTCAGCTTGGTGAGGCAGGAGTGTGTGCCGTGCTTCTGTGCGCAGACTGCGCAGATTTCCTTGTACGTGCACCTTGTCTGATGGTGCCCGTATTTCTGGCATCTGGCAGGGGCTCTGGGACGAAGGGCCTCACTTCGTAGATCCCCCAGGTTTTGAGGTCTATGGTGCTGGGGGGTGAACCGTAGTGCGTTATGAGCACTTGTTTTGTGGTGGCCGTCTTGTCGGACAGGGGAGAGCATCTCTCGGCTTTTAAGATCTTCGGGTGGTTCTCCAGGGGTTCGAGGGGTAGTTCTTTTGGGTACCGGAGGACTACCGACTTCATCAGTTTCTGGGCGGGGTCTAGCTTGGTTGATGCAACGGTGGTGGTGTTTTGCAGGTAAGTGTCGAGGGTGGTGGCGGAGTCTTTGTCTTTGGGGTGAATAATCATCTCCCCCTTTAGGTTGGGCCGCACTGAGAACGGGAATTAACTGTTCACAACATCTACAAGAACCCAAGGGGCTCACTGGAGGTGACTCAATTATTTGCTTCGACCGCTGACCACGCCACACTCATAGGAGGGGATTTCAACGCACATCATCCCTTCCTAAGCTCGGTAAGCCCCACAAATAAAGACGGCCTACACCTATACACCACCTTTCAAGATACACCCGAGATCTGCCTCCTGAACACTGGAGAGCCCACCCACACTAGGGGAGGAAGGCTAGATCTAACCTTCGTCTCCAGTGCACTACAGCCTTCGGCCTCCTGGCAGCTACACCCCACGCTGACCAGCGACCACTTCGCCACCCTCACAACGCTGAGGTGAACAAACTCCCCACTCCACCCCCGCCCCAAGATGGAGATACAATACCCAAAAGGCAGACTGGGGACTCTTTAAGAAACACCTGGCTAAGCGGTGTGAAAAATCACAGCCGGCCGGCGCAGCACCCATGGACGAGACAACCCTCCACAAACAATTGGTCGAGGCGTTTCACCAAGCGGCAGAAGAGGCTATCCCAAAAACAAAACCCACATCAAGACAGTACAATGATTACTGGTACTACTGTCCCAGGGTGAAAGAACTCAACCACAGAGTGAACATGGCCCGAAGAAACTACAGGAGACATCCCACGGAAACCAACAGACATCTCCTGCAAGTCATAGTTCAGGATACCAGGGAAGAGAAGGAAGAAATAAAAAACGTAAGCTGGCTCAAGTGGTGCTCCGAACTGAACGAAAACACCTCCCTTGGCAAGATGTGGGCCCAGATCCGGAGGGCATCTGGGAAGGCAAAACTGTTCTCTGACCGAGCAGCAACGAAAAACCTCCCGAGACAGGCGGAGGAGACACGACGGCGTCTGCGACAGGTCAGACTCCAGATGATCGAAGAGGCCTGCAACAGTGAAGATGACACCGACAGACCTTTCAGCCAGCAAGAACTCCAGAAGTCGCTAAAACGAAGCAAGGACACAGCACCAGGGGCCGACAGGATAACCTACTCCATGCTTTCCCATGCCGGTACAGCCGGACACGAGGCTCTGCTACAAGCCATCAATGCTTCGTGGACAGCACAAAGACTCCCACCGGAATGGAAGAAGGCAGATATACAGCCCATTCCGAAGCCCATCTCCCTTCTCAGCTGCATAGCGAAGACGGGAGAAAGAATGGCTCTCAACCGACTCAAGTGGAAAGTAGGCAGCCCACACCCTCACCCTCTTTGCTTACACCGAGAACACCGGCACAGGCAACAACATCGCCGAGATACTCAGCACAGTGGACTACAAACCAGCTCTGGTGGTCTTCCTCGACCTGGAGAAGACCTTCGAACTAGCAAATCCACTGGCCATTACAACGACGCTCGCTGAAAAAGGCATCAAAGGAAGGTTGCTGGAGTGGATCCAGAACTACCTCACACAGAGAGAAGCAAGAGTACGCTTTCAGGGAGCAACCTCAAGCTACAGGGTCCATGAAAACGGAACCCCACAAGGAGGCATCCTCAGTCCAATGCTGTTCAATGTCCTGATGGAAAATCTAGTCAAACTTCCTTTCAGACAAACAGCCAAGCTCCTATGCTATGCAGACAACTTGCAGCTTATAGTAAGAGGATCAAACAGACTAGCCAACACGCAACACGCACTCCAACTTATAGAAGAGGAGTGCAACAGACTTGGACTCAAGATAAATCCAGCCAAGTCGAAAGCGATGGCCATCTGCACAGACACACCAGACAAGATGCTCTCCATACAAAACACGCCGGTAGTCTGGACCAACACCCACCAGTGTCTTGGAATCTGATTCGACCAGAAACTCACCTTCAAGCCGCAACTCGAGTATCTCAGGCACAGGAACGAAGAGCAGACACAATATAATGAGGTCGCTCACCAGCACAACCGCAGGAGCAAACCTTCATGTGCTCAAAGCCTACTACACGGCCGCCATCAGATCGTTGGTAGATTACAGTGCTCCAGCACTCATTGGACTGAGAGAAGACCAGATAGCTAAGCTAGAAGTCATCCAAAATAATGCTCTCAGGACCATGCTCGGAGCACCCATGTGGACCAGAATTTGCAATTTGCAAATGGAAACCGAACTACCACCCCTGGCAGTACGAGTCAAGCAGGTGTCAGCCGGTCTCCTCGCCAAAATCTGTAGATTAGATAAGCCCACAGTTGACAAAATTCGAATCAGTGCCTCCCTCCACCTCGACCACAGAGTGGGAGGGGCCACCTGGTCGCACGAGGCAAGCGAGGTCATCCGACACCTGCAAGCAGAAACAATCGTCAGGAACAACCAAGACACACGAGACAATGGTTACGTAGTTCCTCCACCATGGAGCCCTCCACCAGCCACATTCAAAATTACCGACCTAGGCGATAGTAAAGCCAACCTCCAGAAGGAGGACCTCAAAAAAATAACTCTGGAAGCAATAGCCACCGAGACACCGGCTGATGCAGCATCATACTTCACAGACTGCTCGGTGGATCCAAAACATCATAGATCCGGAGCGGCCTTCTACACCCAAGGTCAGACCCTCCGATGGAGACTTTCCAATGACTGCTCCACCCTACAAACAGAGCTGGTAGCAATCTCAAAGGCCCTACAACACGCTACAACACAACACAACAAGTCCATCATAATTCACACGGACTCGAAATCGGCCATGCAGGCGCTGCAACACAGTCAACCAAGAGACAACGTCCACATCATAACCTCGATCCTCGCACAGCTACAGGAATTCCAAAGCCAAAACCGCCCAGTCGTCTTACACTGGATTCCCAGTCATGTAGGGATCGGAGGAAATGGCGTGGCAGACGAAGCAGCCAAGGCAGCTACACGTTCTAGTAGCGTACACATCCAAGTTCCAGCAAGCGTGCAACAGATCAAGAATCACCTTAGAAAGACTAGCAAGCTCCACATCAAAAAGAGCTTCCTTCACGCATTCACTGCTGGTTCCCAATCAGCCAAATGGTACCTGGCGGCTACAAAAGGGGAACCACCTTTCGCTGACAAGAAAACACCAAGACAAACCCAAGTCAGCCTTCATCGACTACGACTAGGGTACAAGTGCTCCTGGCAGATGATCGGAAATGACGTCATGGAATGCACCAACTGCCAGGAGCCAGCAGCCAACCCACTTGAACACTATCTCCTCGACTGCGAAGTCACACAAAGCCTCCGAAACAGAACTCAAATCTCCCAAGAAGTACACACAACACCAGCGGCCACTCTAACCTGAAAGGCTCACACAGACCACATTCACCACCTACTCCGGGGCATCGCACGATACCCACCACCCAGATAGCTTAGAAAGTATCCTCTCCCAGCAAGTGCGGACCCCAGTTCGGGGGGCGCGCCACTCCGAAACTGACCACGTCCAAGAGTGGGGGTTGGTGGTAAGCGTCCACTGATCGGGGGTCCGCTCACACTTGCAACCTGCAGTATCCTTCCAATCTGCAGGTGGGACCACCTCCAATCCTAATGCGGTCTGCTGCTCCAGGAGCTCCAGCCGGAACCACCAAACGGGCCGCCTACAGGCAAAGGCCCGTGTAGGACTACGGTCCGACAATCTTAACAACAACAACAACAAAGCCCTCAATACTGACGACATAATACTACTCCACAAAAAAAACCCACAAACGAGATCGATATTGCCTTGGAAACCTGATATACAAAATCCACAACCATTATGAAAACAACATCCCCAAAACAACATATCGCACACTACCATATGGGCAACTAACGCATAAAGAAAAGATCATCCAAACCAGATTCACTAACCTATATGAATTCATAAAAAAAAAACACGGCTGGAGCCCACACACCATATATTGAAATCCCAAAGAGGAATTACAAGAAAGGTGCAAAATAAAATACAATGAGAATTGGAATCAACTAATTTCCAACACACAAGCAGACTACAAAGATCCAAAAGCCTTTTGGACCAAAGTTAAAAATCTCATGGGAACCAACTCATCAGAAAACATCTACTTTAGAGACAACAATGGCAAAAATATCTCAGAATCAAAGCTCAAAGAATCAATATTTAGAACATTTTGGAGCAGCATTTACCAAATCACGGATGAGGACAACAGAAACTTCTGCAGAGAAACAGAACATATGGTGAAAACACACTTGAACCAAAACAGAGACAAATGGCAACAATCCAGGACAATCAACCAAAACACTTGTTACGAACCCCTCCACCGATTGTCATGATCTACCTACCCAGCACTACGAACCACGCCATCTATTGTCTTGATCTACCTACCCAGCACCACGAGCAACGCCATCTAGGGACGAGACACGAGTATGACTCGTCTTAGTTACCACTCCGGGGTTTCCCTTCTCCATATCCTGGTTGTTGCGTCACTTCCTCCAAGTCTTCTTTGTGAGCTCCAATTCGAGGAGAGAGCACTTCACTCTGGGAAGTGACCACAGGATCACCTATCCTGGAAACCTACGGCACAGTGACTACCTATCGTCTTCTACAATACTCAGCCTTACTCGTCAGCCATCTCAGCTCCTCACTTAAGTATTTGTAATCTTGTATTGCCTCTCCCACCTTCACCTTGCTTCACTATTGTATTATGTTTTATTAATATGTATATACTGTTAATGTTTAGGTTAAGTGTGGTTAAGGGTAATTTATAAGCTGAATATTTTATTAAGGAATTCATGGTACTTTATTATAGACAACGAAAACTCGCATCCTTTGTCTACCCATTTATAGTCCGATTGTCTTTGTTTTTTTTTTGTTGTTACCTGTTGGGATCTGGGTAGACGTATAACTATATTCTAAATCCCCAACTCGTAACACACTATAGACAACAACAACCCACTAATTGCTCCAATAACCACACACGACATCAAAAAAACAATTGCCAGCTTCAAGATTAAATCACCCGGAATAAGTCAAATAAACAAAACCGTACTGCAAAACATACTTCCACCAATGATCAAACAGCTTGCAGATATCTTCAATGCATCATTAGCAGCCGGATTCTCCCCATAAAAATTTAAAATGGCCAAAATAAAACTCATTCCAAAACAAGATAAGAACCCAACACAGGCAGAAAACTACAGATCCATATCACTCTTCGAAACAAATGGCAAAATCTTGGAAAAATAATAATCCATAGACTAAGAAACTACCTAGAGCACGAAATTAAATACAACCAGAGACAACACGGCTTTAGAAAAACCCGAGGCACCAACATTGTAATCGCCTTAATCTATGAATCCATCGCAAATGCAGTCTACAAGAGAAACCAATGTAACATAGTACTTAGAGATGTCAGCAAAGCCTTCGATAAAGTATGGCATGAAGGACTTAAATATAAGATCTTCCAACTTAACTTGCCACCCATCATCACGGCGCTCCTCTGCAACTCCCTCGACAACAGACAAGCCAAACTCATCATCGACAACTACATAGGACAAAAATATCACCCTTCATAGTGGAGTACCCCAAGGCAGCTACCAAACAAGGAGGTACTACCGCCTGGGAAGATATTGAAAGCATAATGCCATATGGCATTACGAAAATTGTGACCAAGTCCCAGGTTGCTGATATATCTTTCTGCCTCATTTACACACATTCGCACGGTCTCAACTATCTCTCTTACTATTGACAATACCACAAATATAACCGTACTCGTTCTTGATCTGTTTTATTCATTCTATTTTATTCTCCTATGTCAGTTGATATTAATATTGAAGCGGGGCCTTCTCGGATGGGTCCCACTGGTCGGGAAGGTTGTGGACCCCAGGGCTGACCTGATCATCATCAAGCTATTGGGGCCTCAACTGACGCCACCGCGGTTGCTGGAGGATCGGTGTTGTTCACACTTCATTTTTCAAACATTCGCGGCCTGAGATCCAATTTTCCTTCTGTGGAGCATCATCTATTATCCTCTTCCCCCGACCTCTTACTACTTTCCGAACTTCAACTGACTAAAGCAGCTTCACCCAAACCTTTTCAAGACTCCAACTACAACCTTTATACCTCCTTCCGTTCTAAGGGAGGTGTATGCGCCTTCTGCAAAACACGTACACCTATAGCTCGACTCACGGATCTTGAATTTCCCCTTTATGATGTCATCTGGCTCAAAATATCTCTACCTACTGTGACTATTTTTTTGTTTCATATACTGTTCTCCCAACTCTACCAACTACTTCAAACTCTTTGACTATCTCACTTCTTGCCATGAGTCATTGCTATCCACACACCCCAACACCGAGATCCTCTACCTAGGAGATTTCAATGTACATCACAGAGAGTGGCTTGGCTCTGCAAGGGATGACCCAAGTGGAGCTAAGGCACTCTTTTTTTTTTCCCTACATAATGATTTGGAAGAAATAATCAAACACCCTAAATGCGTTCCTGATAGACACGATCAACTTGCAAACATTCTTGATCTTTGTTTTACCTCTAACCCCTCACACTATTCATACTGATCACAACCTTATTTCTATTAAACCAAACTGGGCACGACAACTTCAGCACTCCTTCTTTTCCTCCCCTCTTCCGACCCAATAACTCCATAGCCAACTCTCCCCCTGACAAAGCCAACCTCTTTGGCACCTTATTCTCCTCTAATTCCACCTTAGACGATTCCTACTCTATCCCTCCTACCCCTGCACCTCCTACTGAACCTATGCACTTTCCTATAATCTCCACTCGCAGGGTTGCCGGTGTGTTATCCAGGATGGATGTGAGTAAGGTACATGGACCGGACGGAATACCCCCCTCGTGTTCTGAGGGAGTGTGCTGAAGCTCTGGCCCCTGTGCTTGCTCGCCTCTTTCGCCTCTGCCTCAAAACCCAAACTTTTCTTTCTTCTTGGAAGCATACCTTGGTTCAGCCCATCCCGAAGAAGGGTGGCCATTCTAATCCCATTAACTATCGGCCCATTGCCCTAACTTCATCCCTCTCTAAGATTTTCGAAACTATCTTGAACTCCCATTTTCTCCGTCACATTCAATGCCTTTCTCTTTAGTCGGATCACCAGGCGAGATCTACTGGTGATCTGCTCTCCTATTGCACCCATAATTGGTCATCCTCTCTTAGGGATTATGGGGAAACTTTCGTCGTGGTCCTTGACATCTCCAAAGCATTTGACAGGGTATGGCACAAGTCTCTGTTATCTAAACTTCCCTGTTTTGGTTTCTCTCCCCCACTTTGTTTTCTCATCTCCAGCTTCCTTGAGAACCGATCCATGGCAGTTGTTGTCGAGGGATCGATCTCTCTGTCTTTCTCTACCAATAGTGGTGTCCCACAGGGTTCTGTTCTTTCACCTACGCTCTTCCTTCTTTTTATCAATGATTTACTTCACACTACAACTAATTCTATCCATTCTTACGCTGATGATTCTACTCTTCACTCTTCATCACATTTTCCCCTTCCTCCTAACTCCCAAACTAGATGTATTTCTAGAACTGATATCATTACTTCTATCAATGCGGATCTATGCAGCATTTCTGAATGGGGAGGTGCAAACTTGGTTAAGTTCAATAGTAATAAAACTCAATATTTACCAATTACACTTTGTAAATAAGACGATCTCCCACCAATTACATTTCAGGACGCTATCGTCCTGCCAAATTCTGAAATAAATATGTTAGGCCTCACCATTTCCTTCAATATGTCCTGGAAATCACACATCGTTAATATAGCTAAAGCTGCCTCCCGAAAGTTGGGAATGCTGTCTGTACAGATGCCGTAGCTACTTCACTCCTGAGCAGTTGCTCCAAGTATATTAGGGATTCATTCGTCCGAACTTGGAGTACTGCTCTCATATCTGGGGTGGTTCCTCTTCTGTCCAACTATTAGATAGGGTGGAATCAAAGGCATTTGGTCTTATTAACTCTCCTCCTTTAGTGAACAATCTCTCTTCCCTTTCTCTTTGCTGCAATGTTGCTTCACTTTCTCACTTTTACAGGTACTTTAACGGGCAATGTTTGGTGGATTTGGCATCCTGTGTATCGCCGGCAAGGCCGTTGGCTCGTAACATACGTCTTGCCTGCCGTGCCCACCGTTTTTCTGTGGATGTCGGTCACACGTGAATAAGCCGTTATAGTACCTCCTTCTTTCCCCACACAACCAAACTGTGGAATGTTCTGCCTTATTCTGTGTTTTCATACTTATACAATCTGTCTCACTTTAAAAAGCTGGTTTTCCGGCATCTTTGTGGTGTAGATTAACACAGTATAAACTTTTTCTTGTCTATTTTCAATTTCTTTCTGTTCTTCTTTTTTCGCCCCCCAGGCCCCGTTGTGAGTCATTTGACCTGTGCCCGGGTGGGCTAATTCCCGTAAAAAAAAGAAGAAAAAAATCACCAACACTATACACCATATATTGTATACAGCGGACGTGCCCAAACCAAGAAACTCAGAGTACACAGCATACGCAGACGACGTAACTCAAATCATACAATACCCAGAGAAATCCAAACAAATGATGGCAACCAGAACAGGTAGAAAAATCGAAACATAAACAACTATGAAATAAAAGGGAAAATCAAAACAAATATGCAAAAGCCGAAGATAATTCATATAGCAAAAACCAGACCCTACCCTATCATGGTCAACAATCAATATACTTCATATGCAGAAAATGGGAAAGTCCTTGGCCTCAAAATTACAAGAAATGGTATTCTCCCACATATCAAAGAAAGAATCGCAATAGCCAAGACCCAACTAACTAATCTCAGAAGATTCTGTGAACCAAACACCAATACACAACTCCACCTTTATAAAGCACTAGTCAGACCACATCTGGAATATCCCCCAATTCCACTCAACACTATAACAAAAACAAATAAACTCAAAATACAGGCAGTCCAAAAAGTAGCCCTCAGAAGAGCAGCAAAACTCATACCACCATATACAAAAACTGCCAGTGAGCTACACACAGAACATAACCTAACCACAATCAACACCAGAACGCACAATCAAGCATTGGCAATATGGAAAAAGCTGCAAGGACCAGAAGACTCCATACAACAACAACTAATGCAAGAAGACATTATCACAACACACAGCTGGTGGCCAAAGAGCATAATAGACGACGAAACATAACCAGAACCAATATTTACACAATGAAACATAAGACACACAAAAGTAGTAAATGAAAAGATGGGGTTGCCCCAATAGACACACAAGGACCTGGAGCCACCCCCCCCCCCCCCCCACCACAAACTACCTTAGCTTAGTTTAGCTTGTCCTCCCTTGCCGGAGTGGACCTGCGGGAATGCTGTCCTCACAAGGTGGATAGCCCACCTGCTACCAATCTCTCACTTTATTTTCCACTTCCTTATTTACCTTCCTCCTACACCGTCTTCCATCGTCAGAGCAGGCGCCTCTCTTCTCTCTATCTCATCATCATCATCCAGGGTCAGACGGGGGGAGACAGAACCCAGAGCTAGACAGAGTAACACTCAGTCACAAGTCGAGGTCGTGAAGGGGACTACCCTTCCCAGCACCGAGTCCCCAGCCGAGACCACTCTCTCCAGTAGTACCAGGCCCTGCAGTCAGAGTCCCCAGCTGCTGGGCCTCCCTCAGGTTACACGTGAGTCATTATCAAAGCAATCCATGGAGTGAGTTACTTATGGTGGGAAGTGTATCCATTTCATGTTTGTGTCCGGGAGTCGTTGTCTAGTAACGTGAATATAATGATCAATTAATGTGTCCATGCCATTCAGTTAACTAATAAATAACTGTCCTTAGACTTGTTGTTTAGTACTGCTTATAAAATTTCTCCTAAAAATATTAATAGTTAAATAACTATTCGGCCACATTACCAACCTTCATCACTTTAACACTCATATTACTAATAACTCCACCTATATCTTCAGGGACCATTTGCCTCATTATATCAGGATACTCATGTAGTAATAGGTAAATATGGAGGACTTCACAGCCAGTGCATTATTTGTTTTGATGTTTATATTCTTACTATATTTTCATCAGTGAGTGCTGATATAATAATCATTTTTATGGAAATTGGTTTGTTTGGTTAATAATTAGGCGACTAGGCACACACTACTTTGTCTTGCTTACACTTCATCTTTCTCAGCGTGATGCAGCGGTACATAGCCAATCATCCCCGATGATCCGATCGACGCCAGTTGCCAGTGTACAGTATGTTTATAAGTCACACGGATCGTGTTGCTGCTCTCACGTCCACAAAAAACGTAAAATTACATCATATACTGTAATATATATTTTGTTTTCTGTTTAATATGCCGGGGGGGGGGGGGGTCCGAAGGGTTGAGACCCATGGCTAGGAAGCTAGGTAAGTTTAGATAGATTTCTTTGGTTAGTTTGGTGAGGTCTTCTAACAATGCTTCTGCCGCTTGATTTTCTTATCAACTAAGGTTAGGTTAGGTTAAATTTAGAAGTAACCACTTTTAAACACATTTGACATAGTTACGAGAGTGTCTAGTATAAAAAATAATTGAAATTGCAGCATTTTTAAATGATTTGTTTTATGAAAAATCAGCGGCTGTGAAGTCATAAATAATTACTTGGTAATATTGAAGATTTTTTTTTTGCTGCATCAGAATTTACATAAAACTAATAAATCGTACTGAATGGGGAAAATGGATCTGATTTTCTTTCTTTTTGCATTTTCTAGAGTGCTACCCAAGGCATGCAGCTAGTCTGGGTAAGATAGATTTCGGGTTATTCTTGATATTTTGAGGATTTTATATATATATATATATATATATATATATATATATATATATATATATATATATATATATATATATATATATATATATATATATATAACAACGAGAAACTGAACCTACCTTTGGGTCATTAGAATTTGGGATCCAACAAAAATATTGCCCAAATGGACCTTATGTCCAGATAACACCCAGTTTCACAAGAAATGAATGTGCTAGTTTGAGAGTCGTTAAGACTTTGCGCCTAGTGTCTTCTTCACAATGAACCTACGTAGCGACCTAAAGTTATAATGGGTTCTGTAATTCATGATACAGTGATATCGTTTTTAGATTACACATTATAACGATCAATCAGTTCCTTGTGTAGATAGGGTCAAGTTTATATATATTTCTGACTTAGGAAAGTTCGGTTTAATGGACTTTTTTTAACTACAGACCAAAAAACATAAGAATTGAATGTACATTACAGAACATGGTAAAATCTATGGAAACTGAAATTGTACAATATCAATAACCTCTCCGATTTCTAAACTCTAAGTAACCTTGATAAGTCCATATAATCTCTGGTTGTAACCCAACATAAGCTTCCTGATAGCAGAGAGCAGGTGAAATAGAAATGAACACTAAAAGAGACTCACCTGACAAGGGATGTAGGGCACAGTGCCATTCATCAGCTGGAGACGAGTTTCCTTTCGCACAGATGTGGTGTTATCCTGTGTTGTGCTTTTCATCACTTCCAACTCGGGTAACAGTGACACAAGCTGATGGCTTAGTTCCTTGTATTGGACATCTGAAGAAGAAAACCAAGCATGAGGCAGCACATCGCCTATCTTTTAAATCTAACTGTCCGTAAGCACAATATCTAAGTATATTTTCTTAATATGTGGGACGTGATAGCCGAATGGATACTGCATATGCTTTCTCTCTCAATGATTGCCGATTTCAGTCGCACAACCGGCCGAGGGTCGGCTATAGAAATGGCAGGCCTACCTAATTTTACTCACTCCTATTTTGTCATTTAGCATTTGCAAAGCCACTTGGACATCTAATAGTAGGTGAGCCGCTCGGATGTCCGGTCTGTTCTTTTTTTGTTTTATTTCAACCTTCATTGTCCAGTGTTATTACAGAAGTAAATCAGGGTACCAATAAAACCTATGATGTTTATTTTGGATTCATTGGGTAACCTTACAGTACTAGAAATGAGCACCTGAAAAGTTGGCCGCCTGGGCGGTTGGCCACGTCTCTATTACACAATATTGGCAAGTAATAGGCATTTTCTGGCTCAAAAATGTATCTGTAATTGCGTCAGTGTAGCTCTAGTCTGGTCTTGAATAAGATCACACTCGGTGCCGTCACAACGCTCTCTGGCAGATTGTTCTAAGAGCTCACAACCCTCACTCCAAACGTTTATCCTGACAGTTTTCGGAACTTCTGGCTACTTCAGCCTTAAGCTTCCCTTAGCGGGAAGGGTATCCGTCAGTTACAGGTATGAACACTCGATTGAATACTGTCCTCCGGGGTGCTTATAAACTTCTATTTAGTCACCCCTTGCCTGCCTATATTATAAGCGAGGCAATTGCAAGCGTTCTCATACCCCTGGAAAACGGGTTCCCCATTGAAGGCACCAGTTTGGTGACCCTCATTTGGACGTTTTCAATCAACTGACAGTGTCTAGCAATCTCGGGGACGAGACGGGATGGCAGTACTCCAAACAGGGAAACACCCCTTCTTATGAGACCTACTAGCCTAGTTGCTTGATTCACCTTCCCACAATTGATCGAAAAGTTCAGTTCGTTGTCAATATGCACATCCAGCTCCTATTTCACATTTGATCTTCGTCCCGTTGGGATAACATAAGAACATAAGAATGGAGAAAACTGCAGCGGGCCTATTGGCCCATACTAGGCCGTCCCATTTACACCCAACCCCTATTGCTCATATATCCATCTAACCTATGTTTGAAGCTATCCACCGTGCTCGAGTTAATGATGATATTTGGTAACTTGTTCCAGTCGTCCACTACTCTATTTCGAAACCAATGTTTACCCATTTCTCGCCTAAATCTAAATTTGTCTAATTTGAAACCATTGTTACGAGTTCGCTTCTGGTTGGATAGTTTGAGTACTTTGTAATGTCCCCTTTGTTTAGCCCTGACTAAACACTCTCGATGGAGTGCAAATTAAGATGCATTAACCTGTATCTGTACCCAAGCTTCCAAATCCCCGGGATTAGTCTTGTCATTCTCCTCTGAATTCTTTCCAAAGATTCTATATCCATTCTGTAATACAGTGACCAGAATTGAACTGTGTAATCCAAGTGAGGTCTCACAAGCCCAAGATATAGTTTTAAGATGACCTCGCTAGTCTTGTAACTAACACTCCTTTGTATGAAACCAAGTACTTTATTAGCCATATTTCGAGCAAATACACATTGTTTACTTGGCTTAAGATTCCTACTTATCATTACTCCAAAATCTCTCTCGCAGTCGGATTTCTCAATAACATCGTTGTTCATCTGGTATCTGGTTTCCCTGTTTACATCTCCTATACTGAGTACTTTACATTTGTCCACATTGAATTTCATCTGCAATTTTTCAGACCATTCGAAAATTTTTTTTAGATCATCCTGTATTTTTGCAGAGTCCATGTAAGATTTAATTACACCTCCTATTTTAGTGTCATCAGCAAATTCACTTATGTTGCTGATTATGCCGATATCTATGTCGTTTATGTATATAATAAATATTAATGGTCCAAGCACTGAGCCTTTTGGAACTCCACTAGTGACTTTGCTCCAGTAGGATTTAGTGCCGTTAATGCTCACTCCCTGTTTCCTGTCCTGTAACCGCGCCCTAATCCATTTTAGAATATCACCTTTAATGCCATGTGCTTCTACCTTTATTATTAGTCTTTCGTGGGGGACTCTGTCGAAAGCTTTGCTAAAGTCGAGATATACCACATTATAATTGTGCCCTTCGTCCACCTATTCGAAAACTGATGAAAAGAATGTTAATAGATTAGTTAGACATAAACGCCAACTTGTGAAGCTATGCTGGGATTCATTGATCAATTTGTGCTTCTCCAGGTGATTTCGAATAGAGTTTTAAATGACTGCTTGCAGTAATTTGCCTACAATTGATGTTAGACTGATTGGACGGTAGTTAGAGGATAGTGATCTATCCCCCTTCTTGAAAATTGGTATTACATTCGTTATCCTCAAGGATTCTGGTACTGCACCTGTTTTTAAGGACATGTTAAACAACTTTACTAAGGGCATACTAAGTTCTTCCTTACATTCCTTTAATACTCTGGCAAATATCTCATCGGGACCAGGTGACTTATTAGGCTTTAGTTTGTCTATTTGCTTACTAACATCGTTACTAGTCACTAGTATCTCACTTAATTTGTTTTCTTCACTATCTCTGAACAGAGTCGGTGCCTCGGGTATCATGTTTAAATTTTCGGTGGTGAAAACTGTTGAAAAATATTTATTCAAATTATTGCTCATTTCTCCGTCGTTATCAGTGAGCTCGCCGGTATCTGACTGTATTGGTCCAAACTTTTCCCGTGTTTTAGTTTGATACATTAGATAGAATACCTTGGGGTTTGTGTTCGTCTCCCTTGCTCATTATTCCTCATTGCTTTCCTTATCTCGGTCTTAACCCTACCGGCCAATACCTTATAATAATCCCGGAGGTAAATTTAACCACGATTTATCCTCTTACCTATAGCCATCCTTTGACCAATAATGTTCTTTAAATAATTATTTATCTATTTAGGGTCATTGTTTTTGGTTCTGAGTTTTTTGTATGGTATGTTCTGCCTTTGTGGATTAAGTAACTCATTATTTAAATTGTCGTGGAACTCGGCAACCTCAGATGTCGTCATCAGGTCGGTTTCAACTGTCAGGTCCAAGTAGTTCACCCCCCAAGAGTAATACCCCTTCTCTCAACTGCCTCTTCAAACTATCAAAGTTTGCCCTTCTGAAATCTGAGACTTTTGTGGAATTTTCCTTACTGCTGCCCTGAAAATCTAACTGGAATCTAATTTCTTTGTGATCTCTGTTTGCAAGTTCGTTTCCGACTTCGACATTACTAACGAGGTTTTCTCTGTTCGACAGAACTAAATTGAGTATATTATTACCCTGGTTGGGTTCGGTTATAAGTTGACTTAAGAAACAGTCCTGGATCGTTTCAAGAAAATCCTTTGATTCTGAGTTTCCTGTAAGGTTAATCCAATCTATGTGGCCAAGGATAAGGTCGCCAAATATATATATATATATATATATATATATATATATATATATATATATATATATATATATATATATATATATATATATATATGTATATCTATATATATATATATATATATATATATATATATATATATATATATATATATATATATATATATATATATATATATATATATATATATATGCAAGTAAATCACCGTAGTTGCGCGGTGATCCAGGTATATGCTGATAACCACAAGGAAAGAAGAAAACACGAAGTTCCCAAGCGCTTTCGTGTAGTTCACATCTTCAGGGGTGAGTACAGACTAAGGAGAAGTATAAAACAAGGTATATATATACAGAGGAGGGTGAGATCAGGTCCACAATGGTCAGGTATTAGGTATTGACCCTAGGAATCTTTAAAAAGCACCGCAACGGTCGGTAGTCAGGTCAGGGCGGCACTTTTGGGCCTGCTCATCACCCATATCTGCAGCTACTGGAGTCGTTAATCCATCCCTTTGTATCGGCGGCAAGTTAATCCTCTTTACTGCTTTTGTTGCAAACTGTTTTCAGACAGAAGTAACTCAAAATTTAATTCTGAGGATGGATTCAACATATGGTGGAAACTGAATCCTTGAATATCCGAGCACGAATCCGGTGCAGCTCACGTTCGGAATTTCACACAATGGAAGGAGTTGGAAATTAGGATTGCTCGTGGAGCAACAATTGATAAAAAAGAACAAGAAGTTGTTGAAAGCCAAGTGAAAAAGTGGAAGGAAATCCTTTCAAGATTGCTTGATATTATTAGATTCCTAGCTAAACAGAATTTTGCTTTACGAGGCCACCGAGAAGGAATGAATTATGAGACAAACGAGACTGAAGCAACGGAAAATAGAGGAAATTTTTTAGAGCTAGTTGATTTGTTGGCGAAATATGATCCAGTGCTACGTGAACATCATCTAAGAATCCAGCTGGGAAACAAGTTTGCTACTTCCTATCTGTCTCCTACTATTCAGAACGAGTTTATAGAAATTTTGGGAGAAAACGTAAGAAGCAAAGTCATCAAGCAAGTAAAAGAAGCAAAGTACTTTTCCATGATATTCGACAGCACTCCTGATATTTCACATAAGGATCAAACGAGCCAAGTTTTACGCTATGTTATGATCGATGGAGATAAAGTGAAGGTTGTGGAATCATTTGTCGATTTCATTGAAACAAAAGGTAAAACCGCCGAGGATATTTCAATGATGATTTTGGAAAAATTAGAGAAAGACGGAATTGATATTCAAAATTGTAGAGGGCAAGCATATGATAATGCTGCGGTGATGGCTGGTGTTCATACTGGTGTTCAGAAATGTATCAAGGAAATTAATAAAAAAGCAGAATTTGTCGCTTGTACAAATCACTCGCTGAATTTGGCGGGTGTTCATGCAGCTTCTGTTGCTGTGAATTCTGTTATCTTTTTTGGATGTGTGAAACGTTTGTTTGTATTTTTTCTTCATCAACCCATCGCTGGGATGTTCTAACTTCAGTCACTGGTCAAAGTGTCAAGCGCATAATAGAAACTCGGTGTAGTGCGAGGGGAGAAGCTGTAAGTGTTGTAAAGAAACATTTCTCAAAAATCTTAAGTGCCCTAGAAAAGTTAACTGGCAGATGCTGGTGTTCTACTTGGTGCGTTGCAATCATTTTCCTTTTTGTGCTTTCTTGGCCTGTGGGGACCCGTCCTTCTAGAAATTAACGACACACAGACTTACCTCCAAACCAAGGGCTTGAACATACAACAATGTGATATAAAACTCAGGGCATTAGAAACATTTCTAGTTGAAAACAGGGACAAGCTAGTGAGTAATGGAGTTAACTATGCCAAAGAAATTTGCAATGATCTGGGGATAGTCACGGAGCGTCAGCGTCGACCCAAAAAGAAGAAACAAATGTTTGGTGAAGGATCACGAGATGCTGAATTGCCATACGACATTGAATTGAGGAGAGAAATGTTTTCTTCGCTGGACAGAGTGATCCAAGAAATAACTTTGAGATTTCAACAGCTTCATGAACTCGCTGAGAAATATGCCTTCCTTACCCCATTGAATCTTTTGGATGATAAATATGAGTGTCAAATAGATCACGATCACGACGACATTGATAAAGAGGAGTTCCTCGTTGAGAGAAACAGACTTCAGCATTTTGTTGCTGTTGCTGCTATAACTATTAAAGACAGAAGACAGACGTGGAAAGAAGGCCCCCTTGAACTTTTGCAGTTTATTCAAAAGTATAACCTTGGGAACTCGGTTCCAAATATAGTAATAATGCTAAGGATTTTCCTCACAATTGCTGTTAGTGTTGCTACCTGTGAGAGGAGTTTTTCGAAACTAAAACTGATCAAGAATTACTTAAGATCTACTACGAGCATCTTGCGGTTGAGAAATCTTGCCATACTGTCTATAGAGCGACAATTGACAGATGAAATAGTTTTTGACAATGTCATTGAAGAATTTTCCAACAATAAAACAAGAAAAGTTACTTTGTAGAAAGTTGTAGTTTTCATTTCAGAAATAAAGATGGTCCTAATTTTTTACACTTTTTTTACTTTTTTCCCTATCCTATATGTCGTTTTTGCTTTTTGTTTAACTGTTACTAATAAAGTTTAAGTATGTTTGGTGTGTATTTAAAGCATACTATATTTGAGTATGTGAAAGTACAGTAATATTATAATGGTACACAAACTATTAAATATATATATATATATATACATATATATATATATATATATATATATATATATATATATATATATATATATACATATATATATATATATATATATATATATATATATATATATATATATATATATATATATATATATATATATATATATATATATATATATATATATATATATATATATATAAGAGTGAGTCACTGTGCAATATGTGTTGTTTGTGGGGGCGGCAAACTCAAGGGCCGCCCCGGGCGGCACACACTCTAGCTACGCCACTGATTCTATAATGTTCCTACTGTCAATTGAATTAAAAGGTAATATTGAGGAGTCATTATCCCAGTCAATGCAATGCTCAATACCCCTCAGATGAACAAACAGAGCATTGGATTCCTGGCCTGTCCTAACACTATATTTATGTTGTTTAAGTCTAGTTACAAGATCTTTACCTGTCTGGCCTAAGTAAAACATATTACATTCCTTGCAAGGAACTTTATAAATGCAACCAATTGTGTTGTTGGGGGAGTTCTTGATTGACAATTGTTTAACAGTGCATGAGTTTTTAAATGCCACATTGACGTTCCAGGTTTTTAGTTATAAAGTAATTTGAGAGAAATATTTGTGAAATGGTAATACTAAGAGATTCTTATGGTCATGGGTGGAATTGGGATCAGTTCTATAAAAAGATTTCTTCGTAATGTTCAGGCATTTGTCTATGAAAGATCTAGGGTATTTATGGTTTGAGCCAATATTATAGCTATATTTATATTCCTTATCAATGAATTCCGGGCTGCAAATTCTCAAAGCACGTAAAAACATTGTTGAAAATACTGACTCTTTGACTCTATTATGGTGGGCAGAATAATAATGAATGTATGAACACACATTAGTCAGTATTTTCAACAATGTTTTTACTTGCTTAAACAACATAAATATAGTGTTAGGACAGGCCTGGAATCCAATGCTCTGTTTGTTCATCTGAGGGATAATAAGCATTGCACTGGCTGGGATAATGCCTCCTCAATAATACCTTCTAATTCAATTGACAGGAGGAACATTATAGAATCCAATCTCATTAAACATACCGAAGCAGTCAACATGAATTTGAGTAATGGCATACACAAACTGGACAATTTTGTAATTTAGAAGATTTATAACCAGGTGAGAAGGTTGGTTCACCTTACCCTCTGACCTGACTACCGACCGTTGCGGTGCTTTATAAGGATTAGTAGGGTCATTACCTAATACCTGACCATTGTGGACCTGATCTCACCCTCCTCTGTATATATATACCTTGTTTTATACTTCTCCTTAGTCTGTACTCACCCGTGAAGATGTGAATTTCACGAAAGCGCTTGGGAACTTCGTGTATTCTTCTTTCCTTGTGGGTATCAGCATATATATATATATATATATATATATATTAGGGTGTGTCATAGGAGGGAAGATCAGCTGAAACTAATGGCCCATCACTTTTTTGGTAGATTTTAGTGTATATAAACAGAAAATAATTTCAGTTTCAATATTTTGCAACCTTTTGCTAGGTAAATTTTAGCGTGAAATTTATCGAAAATCTAACTTACAGCTGCATTAGTGCATTACAATTAAATAGTGAACATTGCTTTCTGACTTCATTCTTTAACAACCCAACTAACAATATTTTTTTCTGCTTCAGGTTCTGATGCATTTATAAGTTGATAATATTTGCGATGGTTGCTTGTGTCAGGACGAGGAACCAAAAATCCAGCCATCTCAGTCACTATCTTGGGTCTGGGAGAGAGCTCCTGAAGTCGGAGTTGCCTACATTGAGAGATGCTTTGAGATACGGTGTTTTAATCAGGCAAATAAGTGAAAAGAACCAAAGAACTTACACAAACAAAGACATTGCCAGTGATATGACCAAAGCTGTCTTGGCACAGTACACTCTGGCTAACGCTCAGTTCAAGCCTCCAGTCATAACAAGTCAGAAGAAGATTAGTGAGAGACTGCTAGCCAGTTGGGAAAAGGCAAGAGATATCTCTCTTGGGAGAGGAAAACTTGCAGTTAAGGACAGCTTTGCCAAGCAACTGGACCAGTTATTTGACATTATTACTTGCAAGTGCCCAATTGTTATCTGTCCTGAGTTTGGATGCGATCGTGACTGTAAATCCGAGGCCCACATCTCCTGTATTTGCAAGCGTGAACTGAAGATTCCTGTGATCGAACTGGCATTTGTCAAAGCACAGAGAGAGAAGACTGGCAGTATAGGGGCTCTCATGATTTCTAGCCAAGATATTCCTGAGTCCAAGAGACAGGAGGCTGCCACAGAGAGACAGAAGAGGAGAAGAGTTGCCGAGGAAAAGAGACTTGAGAAGGCCCAGGGTGAGGTAAAAAAGGCCGATGATTGGAGTCAAGCTTATTCAGAGTTTAATAACTTCCCCATGGCTGATCCGAGTGCTGACCAGGAGAATGGTGACTTTGTCCCTAACCCAGAAAATAATGATCCCAAACCTTCCAGGCATAAGATTCGAAATAGGAAAGATATCCCGAGCATAGCTCTTGCCAGCATGCGACACCACACTGGTCTCAGAGAAACTGCAGAGATAGCAACAGCTGCCTGGATTGACGGTGGTTTGATAACACCTGATGATGTTCACCTGGTGATAGATCATAACAAAGTAAGGAGAGCTCGGGAGAAACTTGTCAGTAACCTAGAAGAGGAGTTTGATAAGGGGATAAGAGAAAATGGAATCAATTGTTTGTTCTTTGATGGGAGAAGGGATGACACTAAAGTGTTCATGAAAGTTGGAGATTCTGACAAGTTGTTCCCTGCCATGGTGAAGGAGGAACACTACTCCTGCTGCAGTGAACCAGGAGGGAAGTATTTGTGGCATTTCACTCCAGAGAAAGATGACATCAGGAAACCAGCTGAGATAGTGGCAGATAACATTGTGAACTGGCTCAGAGAGAGGAACGTAGACCAGACCCTGCAGGCCATTGGAGGGGACAGCACCAACACGAACTCAGGGTGGCAAGGAGGGGTCATACAGTGGATAGAGCGGAAGATTGGGAGGAAGCTGGTCTGGATTGTTTGTGACCTCCACACCAACGAGTTGCCACTCAGACATCTGATCCAGGAGCTGGTTGGCAAGACTCTTTCAAACAACAGATGGTCTGGTCCTCTTGGCAAGATGCTGGACTATGCCACTGAGCTAGAAATAAATCCGAGCTTTGAAAAAATCACAGTTGGCCCTCCACTCGTTGAGCTTGCACATACTGTCATTGACGCCCTGGGTACTGACCAGTACTATGGTTACATGATTTGCAGACTTGCTTACCTGCAGATAGGTCCAGTCTGACATTCTAGGTGGCTCACAACGGCTCTCAGGTTCTGCAGAATTTGGGTCGATCATAAACTGAAAGGGAACCAGCTTCACAACCTGAGACTTATTGTCCAATTCATCGTGAGTGTCTACTTGCCAAATTGGTTCAACACCAAGGTCAAGTCATCCTTCTCCGAAGGTCCGAGGCATGTTCTCTTCCAGCTTGAGCTCCTGAGGAGTCAGCCAAGGAAGGTTGTTCAGATTGTGGAGTAGACTGTGAGGAGAGCTTCCTGGTAAGCTCATCCCGATGCAGTTCTGCAGACAATGCTCTGCAGTAAGCATGAGGAGGAGAGAAGGGTGGCAGTCAAAAAGATCTTGGATATGAGACTTATGAGAGGATCTGGGCATGACGAATCAGTTGGTGACGATTCCTTCAGGGTCAGGAAGACTCCTGAAGTCAACCTAGGTGCCAAGACCCTCACAGATCTCATAGATCTGGATAACATCCAGGCTGGCAGTGAGCCCCCTCTTACCTGCAGCCTCACCAATGTTCAAGTCAGAGCTTTCCTGGACAACCCCATGCATGTCCCTGCCTGGCCCTCGCACACCCAGAGTATAGAGCGTTGTGTACAGCAAGTGAGCGAGGCCAGCAGTCACGTGTACAGCCAGAAGAGGAGGGAAGGCTACATCCGAGCTCAGGTGGTCAGCAGGGAGGTGATGAGTAGAAACAGAAGCAAGAAAGACATGTTCTTTATGGTGTGCAGCAACACCTGGTCGTAGTAATAAAACCGGTTTTTGTATTTGATGATTTTGTTTTCTAAAGGAATATTAAATTTAATAAATGTGTCAAGATCATTCGTTTCACTATTCTGGATCATTTTCATCCTAATAAATTAACCTGATACATTTACTTTACTTTAAATAAGCTATTTAGTGGTGTTGGTAAAAGGGTGGGAATACTGAGTTTTCATAAGATTTCAAGTTAAAATTTATCTAGCAAAAAATGAAAACTTTTCAAATCTGAAGATATCACATGATTCTGCACATTAATACCATGGGCCGATTTTTCAAACTCAAAAAAAAAAAATTCGCCTCCGTATGACACACCCTAATATATATATATATATATATGTGTGTATATATATATACTTCATTTTTAGTCCATTTAACACGCGGACTTTGAACATACAATCAACGACCTCACCAGCAAGGAATCGAACCCTCGACCTACTGGGTGTGACTAGGGAGCGCTTACCGGCTAGGCCACAAGGACACTAAAAGCAGTTCTAGACTCTGTTATATTTCACACAAAGCCTGTTCATCGAGCTGATGGCGCCATGAACCTCAATGGGAAACTGCCCGTGCCTCGTATGTGGTGTCAGTAGCATTTTACCGAATCCAGCTGGTATGAAACGCGAGGTACATATATATACTTCATTTTTAGTCCATTTAACACGCGGACTTTGAACATACTGCTTTTAGTGTCCTTGTGGCCTAGCCGGTAAGCGCTCCCTAGTCACACCCAGTAGGTCGAGGGTTCGATTCCTTGCTGGTGAGGTCGTTGATTATATATATATATATATATATATATATATATATATATGCTGATAACCACCAGGAAAGAAGAAAACACGAAGTTCCCAAGCGCTTTCGTGTAATTCACATCAGGGGTGAGTACAGACTAGTCTGTACTCACCCCTGAAGATGTGAATTACACGAAAGCGCTTGGGAACTTCGTGTTTTCTTCTTTCCTGGTGGTTATCAGCATATACCTAGATCACGCGCACCTACAGTGATTTACTTGCATATATATATATATATATATATATATATATATATATATATATATATATATATATATATATATATATATATATATATATATATATATATATATGTGCATATATATATATATATATATATATATATATATATATATATATATATATATATATATATATATATATATATATATATATATATATATATATATATGCTGATAGCCACAAGGAAACAAGAAAACACGAACTTCGTCCTTTCTTGTTTCCTTGTGGTTATCAGCAAATACCTGGATCACGCGCACATACAGTGATTTAATTGCATATATGCACATATATATATATATATATATATATATATATATATATATATATATATATATATATATATATATATATGTAATATTCAGAAATTTCAAATGCCCCACCATTAGCGATAATGAGCGTTCAAGGTCGTCTGAGGGAAGAGAGCGCCCCCCGCACATAGTGGGAGGTTGTGGAACTAGGCCTATGTGATATTAAATGTAATTTGCCGAATTAATAATGATGCGATTCATGAAGTTAAGGGACTATTATTGAATTTGAAATTATTATAGATCGTTTATCAGTCTGAAAAATGTTACGGGTGTCCCAAGGAGTTATTAGTTAGGCGGAAAATATGTCACGTAGGCCTAAGCTAGCGCCTTGGAGAGACGCGACGCTGGCTCTCCCTCAGTCATGGGGAAGCATTCAGACAAACAAGACTTCCCTGCGCGTCCGTCACAGAAATAGTCACGTGGTCTAGTCACCTGTGTTGCACTATTGCAGTATAACAAGTAAGTCTCATTCGATCTCAGACAGGGTTAGATAGGGCAGTGGTAAAGTTAACAAGAGCTAACAGTGAGTTCATTTCAGGGTTTCCGTCAGAACCCACTTGACAGGAGTTTGACTGCGAGAGTGATGACTGCGAGAGATTGACTGCCGTTGGAGACTGCCGTTGATGATTGAGGGTGGTGATTGTCGCCATTGGACCTATCAGTGTAGGCCTGTCACTGTTTAGCGGGGTATCAAAGGATCTCTTGAGGGAATCTAGCAGTCTGGGTGCCCAGCTGACGACGGGACGATCGTTGGGGTCATCAGCTCTCCTCTACCGGCTCACAACACCACATGTCTCTAGCAGCTTAGTGAAACCCTCTTGCTAACGGGAAGCTAAAGCTTCTCTCAACTGTACAAGGTCTGATTGGCTCACTCCCTTCCGCTTTATGGACGCACTGGGAGTACACTGAGGCTATCTGAGTAAATTAATGGTCACACACTGAGACCATGAGTCTAGGACTCTAGGAGATGCCTAGAGGAACATTTTATCTCCCTTATTACCGGTGTATGTTGAGTTGGTTGGAGCATGGTTCATGAGCATTGGTGAACCCAGTAAAATATCAATAATAGTGAATATATTTGGGTGTAGTTAATGCCATTTCTCAGTTACTGATATTATCTTAACGTGTGTAGCTTAATATTTCTTAAATAATTTTGATAGTACTGTTTTTTGAATGTTTGTGTCACTAAGTGGAACCAGAGTGATACTGTGATTTGATTCTTTTAATGCATCTAATTTTTCTTCATAATTCCGATCTCAGGTATAACCTTTGTTCCCCAGAGTAGTGTTTAGGTTAGGTTAGGAATTGTGCATCTGTTGGTGTAACATAATTATATTGAGTGCCCTTAAGGCCTATTCATTGTAGAGTACTTAATTTCTTATTTTTTGATACCATTTCCTCAGTGACTGATATTATTTTGTTGAAAGCCCTTAAGGCCTGTTTCATGTGTGCAAGCAACATTTCTTAATACTTCAAATTTATTGTTGCCTGAGTTTTTTAATAATTTCTATATCATGTTTAGCTTTTATTCCCCAGAGTAGTGTTTTAAGTTTAAGTTAAGAGGTGGGCATATTGGTGTACCATTATTTGATTGCTTTTGTAGTGTTGGAGGGAATATAAGTGTCTAAAATTTACAGTGTGTCTCATTCATCCCAGTCACAGACGCTATCCTTCCACGGGTCACGGACAATTCATTTTGTTTAGTAGATTTAAGTGTTCTTGTGCTGGTTCGGGATTTTTCTCAAAGGGGCGCTTCCACTGCCATTACCATCTAACAATCTTTAATAAACCCCAAGTCAAGTGAGAAATTAAAGTCCAGTTAAATTCCGACCGGTTACATATATATATATATATATATATATATATATATATATATATATATATATATATGCAAGTAAATCACTGTAGGTGCGCGTGATCTAGGTATATGCTGATAACCACAAGGAAAGAAGAAAACACGAAGTTCCCAAGCGCTTTCGTGTAATTCACATCTTCAAGGGTGAGTACAGACTTACGAAAGCACTTGGGAACTTCGTGTTTTCTTCTTTCCTTGTTGTTATCAGCATATATATATATATATATATATATATATATATATATATATATATATATATATATATAATATATATATATATATATATATATATATATATATATATATATATATATATATATATATATATGGGACTAGGGTCAGACTCACGAAAGCTGACCAGGGTGTGGAGTACAGTAACCCCTATCATGTGCTGGAGGAAGCTGGCGAGGAAGAGAAGAGGCAGGAAGAGAAGAGGCAGGACGATGTGGTGCTAAGAGTGAAAAGGGCAGTTGTTCAGACCCTGCCCTGTGGTAAGGTCGTGGTATTTGGGGACAGCCAGGTGAGGTTCTTAGATAGGACTTTTTGTACAAGAGATAGAAAATGTAGGACTAGGGTGTGTTTTCCTGGGGCTGGGACAGGGCATGTAGCTGAGAGGATATATAGGGTTTTGTCAGGGGAGGGTACCAATCCAGTAGTGTGTCTTTTCAAGCGGTATAGGGGGGCGCTGGGGAAGGTTAGAGATAGGAGAGGGATCCCGTTAGTATGTGGTGTCTTGCCTAGAAGAGGAGTTGGTCGTAAATAGCTGTCCAGGGCAATTTTTATATATTGCCGACTGGAAAAACATTGCCCAAGCAATGGTTGGGCATTCATTGATAACTGGCATCCATCTTATGGCAACGACTACATGTACAGACGCGACGGAGTACACTTGTTTCGCGCTTGGGTAAATACGTTGTCTCCATCCCTGGAGTGTGGAATTGTCACTCCATAGTGGGGGTTTCACCAATAGAGGGAGGTCGGGGTAAGTGGGAGTCATAAAACAAGCAGGTCCTGGGGAGTAAAATTGGTTACTCAGGACAAGGGGTAAAACAGGACCAGGGAAGGTTAGGTTTAAATGTATACTATGCAAACAGTAGGAGCGTTAGAAATAAAATTGACTTGCTGAGAACGGTTGTATGTACCGAGAATGTAGATGTCATAGCAATCATCGAAAATTGAATGAATCTGGCAAGCAAGAACTTTTTATCAGAGAACCACATAGAAGGGTACAACCTTTTCCACAAGGACAGGGAAGGTAGGAAGGGGGGAAGGGTCGCACTTTTCGTCAGAGATACATTAAAATGTTGTAATAATAATTCAATAAAGGGTGAAATTGGAACCGAGTCTGTATGGGTAGAAATTGCGGAAGGAAGAGAAAAACTAATTATGGGAGTGATTTACAGGCCTCCAATTCTTGAGAAAGAAGCAGCTTAGCCCATATGGCAGGAAATGAGTAGGGCAGCAAAATACAACATCCTGTGCATTATGGAGGATTTCAGAAATATTGACTGGGACATCATTGTAGGTGACTATGAATCTGAAGACTTCCTAGACGCAATACAGGACACTTTTTTGAAACAACTAATTTCAGAACCTACTAGAGGTAACAATATATTAGACCTAGTATTAACAAATAAAGAAAATATTATCAGAGATGTCACAATAGGGGATGATCCAGGGAACAGTGATCACAGAGAAATCAGTTTCACTCTAAATTGGGAAACGAAAAACAATGACAATAAGGTCAGAGTCCCAAACTTTCGATTGGCGGATTATCAGGGTTAAGAAGGTACCTAGGTGAGGTCGCCTGGGAACAGTCAGGTCAGTCCCCAGTAGGAATGGGTGAGGTCACAGGTGACACAACAATTGATCATGACTATAATATATTCACTCGTATACTATGTAAAGTGCTAGAACTAAATATACTATACAGGAAAATTAGGTCAAATAAGAATGAACCAAGGTGGATGACCAGAAACTTAAACATGACATAGGAATAACGAAAGGAATTTATAAGAAATTAAAGGGAGGGGAGTAGCAGCTCAGAAATAGATATAATGAACTATTTAGGAATCTCAAGAAAAATGTACGGAAGGCAAAGAGGGACTACAAAATCAGGATAGCAAGAGAATCCAAGGCGAATCCCAAGGGATTTTTCCAGGTATATAGGACAAAGGTCAAGGACAAAGTTGGGCACTTAAAGTCAGGGAGGGGGGAAGTGATCGATGTCAGTGGGAAATAGGCAAAGCATTAAACAGCTACTTATCAGTTTTCACAGAAGAAATTCACGAGGAAATTCCAGCAATGACCATTGTAATGCCACCCCTGAGCTGGTCATTTTCTCGTATGTCTTGCAAGGTCCTGTCAATGCTTCAAACGCTAACTTGTGAGACATAGTGCATTCATTCCAGACTATGAGGCTGCATTTTTCCTAGAGTTTTGCCTCTGCCGGTCCTTTTTTAATTTTGCACACTGGATTCTCATTGTGAGCGAGGTTGAGAGGCAGTTTAAAAGTTGAATGTGCAGTACGTCCTCCTTCTAGTAGTGTTGCAGCAATGCCTGAGGATGCCACAGCAAGAGCAATTTTCCCTGATGAACGTACTTTGGCCAACAGAAGGTTGATCAGGAATGTTTTTCCTGTCCCGCCAGGTGCATCGAGAAAGATCATACCTCCCTGCTCCACTTGTATAGCTTAAAAGATCTGTTCATCAGCATTTGCTTGATCAGGCACCAGGTGAGGCTCATTTTCTTCAAGAAAATTCACCAGAACTTCAACTGAGTAGTCAGTCTCTCTGAGCAACTCCCTGTTTGCAACTACTGGTTCTTCTCGGTTTGGGAAAGGCAATCCAAAATCAGTCAGGTTTTTGCCGCATAGCTCCATCACTTTGTCTTCCAGCATGATCAGAGCCCTGTTGAACATGTCATCCATGAACTCAATCTCTTGACCAGGATGTTCTCTTCTTGATTGATGAAGCAGATCCTCTGAAAGACTTTCTTGGTGGTTTTTCCAGAGCTGGCTTGGGTTGGAAAGTCCACATGTAACAATCATGATGGCAAACAGGTTCCTCATTCTCATTGGCGTTGAGTAGCTGCTGCCTCATCTAATGTGTCATTCCAGTGACCACCATCTTCCAGTAGGCCAAGGAGATTGCACGCTTCCTGCTAGGTTCTGCAGACTTGTCCATTCACTGTCTTGAGAGCTGCATATGATGTTGGGCCACAGATGTGGTGCAAAGTAGCCTCAAACAATAGCATTCAAAGTTGTTGGGGTGAAACGTGTAGACACGTCCCGAAGCATTGCCTGACTTTATCCCTGGATATCCTTCAACATCGGATCCTTAAGCTCTTCTCTGGAACTTTTTCATTTGTAGAACTTGGGTACGTCAACATACAGGAGTATTTGGGCAAACTCATCTTCCTGTGAAAGCTTGAAGAATGCAGTGGGGGTCGTATCAGCAGGATTTTCCATTTGATTTTGAAGGGACTCTTCTGTGAAGTATACTCTTTGTCCATTTCCCAGGTGAACTACTGTTGGACATCGTTCGTGTATAGGAAAATAAAAAAAATCTCTATAGTTTTAAATTAGACAAATTTAGATTTAGGCGCGAAATAGGTAAACAGTGGTTTGGAAATAGAGTAGTGGACGACTGGAACAAGTTACCAAATATCATCATTAACTAGAATACGCTGGATATCTTCAAACATAGGTTGGATGGATACATGAGCAATAAGGCTGGGTGTAAATGGGACTGCCCAGTAAGAGCCAATAGCCCCGCTGCAGTTTCCTCCATTCTTATGTTCTTATGTAGTACTGCTGCATTATTAGTTCTTTTCAAATGCAATTAATATCTTCTAATAAATTTTTTGATACCGTGTACAACTTCACTTTCCCATCGTAGTGTTGTAAGCAACGCTAAGAAGTACTCAAGTGCTTGTGTACAATTATTGATTCGGTCTGTAGTGTTGGAAGGAATAGAAGTGTTATCTTTTACCAGTGCGTCTCATTAACCCCAATCACAGGTAGTAGCTATTCCACGGTCACGGAAAATACTTTTATAAATTATGTTTGTGCTGGTTCGGTGTTCTCTGAGGGGCGCTTCCACTGCATTACTATCCACTATAACTAAAAAACAAACAATAAGTAGTAAGAATTCCTACTGATTACACACACACACCGGCTGCAACTCTGTTAATAAACCGTTTATTATTATTATTATTTTTTTTTATTATTACACACACACACACACACACACACATATATATATATATATATATATATATATATATATATATATATATATATATATATATATATATATATATATATATATATATATATATATATATACCAGCGGAATCGCCGCCCTCCAGACAGCTCTTTCGCTAGGCCACGGTAGGACGCGACCCTCCGGGAGGCTCCACATTGTCTCACTGTATTGCATTAAGGTAGACCACATTTTTGGTTTTGCCATTAGCAGCAAGTATGTACATATTTTTGCCAGTTCCCACTCTGGAGCATCCAACATAGAACTGTCCATGAGAGAAGCAAGGAAACACCAGGTTCTGGCCAACCATCCTAAGGGACTGTCCCTGGCTTTTGTAGATGGTAATGGCAGAGCTCACTTTAACGGTGAACTGAAGTCGCTTGAACTCAAATTGCAGGTCAGTGGTGATGAGAGGTATCCTTGGTATAAAAACGTCCTCTCCTTTAGCTTTTCCTGTCAGTATTGTAGCTTCCAGTTCATGTGGCATCATGTTCTTCACCACCAGGCTTGTGCCATTGCAGAGGATTGGTGGTTCAAGATTTCTTAAGAGCATTATAGGAGTTTCAATCTTGAAAGTGAGATGGTGAGGAGGCATTCCAGCGGGCTCCAAGGAATTAAGGAATTCTGCAGGGTTCTGAACTGCTTGGTCCTGGTCGATTACTGTATCAACAGATTTGAATGAGGTCTCACTGCCTGGAAGCTGTCTGAGTAAAGTCATGTTGATTTCAGCCACTGTTTCATTCGTTGGTGCTGGAATTGCGCGCTCACGCAGCCACTTGTGATCCTTGTAGTGGTGGATAATGTTAGTGAGCAACCTGGGGTCCAATGGTGTTGTAGTGAACGTGTAGTATGGGTGTTGTAGTGACCGTGTAGTACTGGTGTTGTCGTGAACGTGTAGTAGTATATATAAGGATAAAATTTCCTTTAGTACGTGGGATGTGATAAGACTTTTCAACCTCTGTGTGGTTTAACGGGTCGGGTCGGGTGTGTTGGATCGGGTTGGTTGGAGTTTTTTTGAGATCCCCACATGAGACTTGCTATCCATGCCAAGTTTGGTCCGGGCGGCTCATTCGCTAGGCCACGGTAGGATGCCACCCTCCGGGAGGTTCCACATTGTCTCACTGTTCAGTCCCCAAAACTTATTCTTCCATCAATAGTTCATTAACGGTGTATGTAAGTTCCACTACAACAGTACAGCAAAGTATATTTTTTTTAGTATTAAACTGTTATTATTTTATTGTCTAATCATCACTACATATAACATCATCCATCATCATTACATATAACACCACCCATAATGATGGATGTTGTAATATGTAGTGATTATAATCACTACATATAACAACATCCATCATCACTACATATAACTCCACCCAGCATCACTACATATAACACCACCCATCATCACAACATATAACATCATCCATCATCTTTACATATAACATCATCCATCATCACTACATATAACACCCTCCATCATCACTACATAAAAAGCGTATGAAACTGTCTACCTGTGTGGGCTTTCTGTCCCAAGTATCACATTCAAAATTGAAAGAGAAATAAATGGATCCCTTCCATTCCTTGATATGCTTATCATGAGAAATGGCCAAAACTACAAATTTAAGGTATACAGAAAGCCGACACAGGTAGTGCAAATATGCACTAAAAACAGGGGAAATATGCATTTATATGCACTAAAAAATGTCACTTATAAAGCCAAGAATGCAGGTTATACGGAAACAAAATAGTTAATATAAACTAATGTTAATGTTTATTAAGCAATATACGTAATGTATTTAACATATATATGTGAAAGTGCTTCAAAAAATATATATGAACATGTATTTACATTATAGACTGACATATTTTCAGACATTACAGATTGTGGTTGCATTTGATGATGACATGGTGGCGTAAGTTCTCAAAGTTAAACCCCGCCTGTTGTCTGTCAGCATAGCTTTATATTCTGAGAACACCCTTTCTACATCACACGAGACGATTGGTGCATGTTTCATACATAGGAGGTCTGACATAGTGAGTGGCTGTACCGTCTCGTCAATAATAGCATCACCAGACATAATCTGACTGACTTTTTTCAGCTTTTCAAATCCCTTGTTTTTGTACAACACGTTACTCAGTTTACCATAGTAAGCATCAGACTGCAAACTTTTCAGTTCATCAAGAACACCATTAACCAACGAAATTGTTGATGAGATGCACGCAAAATTCGTTGCAATGAAGATTATGAAAATTACAAAAAAAAAACCACATTACATTTTGTATACGAGTTTCAAGTAAGATCTTGCTTTCCAGGAATGACTTTAGGCACTTGTTATTCAGTTTATGCAATGGAATATCCGCTGAAACAAATGCCTTGCACAAATCTGCGTTGAACTGGGAACGATCAGGCCCTGACTTACTGGAACATGCAAGAAGTAGTTGTTGCTCCTTTTGTGCACTATTGGACTTAACAGCTTCGAGTCGGATGTGCTTGCTTGTTTTAAGGTGTTGTTGGACTTGAAATTTCTTGCTCGCTGTCACTGGTGCTTCACAATATTTACAAAACAGTACACTTCCATCAGTAGTAAATGCATCAAATTCCTTTACATATGATCTCAGCACTTCATTTTGGTTTCTTTGTACTTTCGGCATTTTCACGAGCAGCAGAAGAGAGTAGCTCCACACAGCAGCACTGCTCCTGACTGACTAACTCACTAGTCCACTCTGCTGCAGCAACAACAGTCAGGGGGTGGGGTTAACCCAGAAATACCAATGACGCATGACCAGGTGTGGAAACGACAGATTAAGGCGACGTCACCTCACCTCACTTCACCTAACCACACCTCACCTCACCTCCCAGTACCACGTGTGCTCATTCAGTGGCAACAAAGAGGTACTGCCAGATGAATATTTTACCAAAATATGCATTTATATGCAGTTATCTAGGTATTATGCACTTATCATAGAAATCACGCAAAATATGCATTTGCATATTTCATATGCAAATGCATAACTATCCGGGCCCTAGTTATTAAGATGTCTGCGTATTTGTGACTCTGAATTTATTGATGATGAATTGAAACACATTCGTTCCATTGCACAAAAACTTGGGTACCCTTCTGTGTTTGTTGGTCGTTGTTTTAAAAGGGCTAACAAATCCTTTCATTCCTCTCAAACCAGGCAAATTCCTACACTTAAGAATATTTTGACTCTGCCTTACCGTAATGAATTTGTCCCGTTAATTCGGTCCCTCAAGCTACTAAATATTGTTGTTGTTTTCAAGTATGACTCAACCATTACCAATATGTTAATAAGAAATAGCCCAAGTTTGAATGTAAATGGAAGTGTTTATTGTATTCCATGTAGCAAATGTAATTGTAATTATGTAGGACGGCCAGGAAAAACACTGCAGCTCAAAATCAAACAACATAAGTACAATATCAGAACAGCATCTGAAAGCAGTGCCCTGTTCGTTCATGTTAGGAATAATAATCATCCCATTGCTTGGGAAAAAAACTTAGAAGTATTCAAATCATCTTATGTCACAGAAAGACTTCTGGTTGAAGCTAGTTTGATTAGGGAATTAAAATCAATAAACATTAGTGATGGTCAGTTCAAACCTGATAATATGTTACATAAATTTATTTGTCAGTAGCCCAAGGTTAAAAATGCGTTGAAAACCTTTGATCTAGATGTAGGATAGTTATTTAGTGGGTCCCTTATTTTTGACCTGACCTGACTAGTCACGTCGCCCCCTTCTCTTTACCTCCTCTACGTGTGTGTTGGTGTGGGGATTAGTGGATGACATCATTATGACCTGACCTCATGTTAAATAAGGTCACCCTGTATATTTAAGCCTCTCTCTGTCCATGTAATCCAGTTGCCTCTGAAAATGTCTTGAATAAAGACGAAAGCTAAGGTGCTCCGTTGTTTCCTGTGTGATTTTATCAAGATTTATCTTATCCACGTTTTCAATGTGGATCTACATGAAATATATATATATATTTATTTATATATATATATATATATATATATATATATATATATATATATATATATATATATATATGTATATATCACGTTGTAAGGGGAAAAGAAATATATAAAAATATATATATATATATATATATATATATAAACAATCAACGACCTCACCAGCAAGGACTCGAACCATAGACCTTTTGCATATAACCAGGGAACGCTACCGACCATGTCACAAGGACAATATACTGTATGTAAACCTAGACTATGTTATATTTTACACAGAGCGTGTTCATCGAGCTGATGGCACCATGAACCTCCTATTGGGGATTGCCTGTGCCACTTGTGTGGTGAGAGTAGCATTTTACCGAATCCAGCTGGTATGAAACACGAGGTACCATATATACTTAATTTTTAGTCCATATAGCACGCGGACTTGAACATATAATCAACGACCTCACCAGCTGGATTCAGTAAAATGCTACTCCCATCACATAAGTGGCACGGGAGATTCACGGCGCCACCAGCTCGACGAACAGGCTCTGTTTGAATTATAACATAGTCTAGGATTACTTTTAGTGTATTTTTGGCATGGTCGGTAGTGTTCCCTGGTCACATGCATAAGGTCTAGTGTTTGACTCCTGGCTGGTGAGGTCGTTAGTTATATGTTCAAGTCCATGTGTTATAAGAACTAAAATGAACTATATATATATATATATATATATATGCAAGTAAATCACTGTAGGTGCGCGTGATCTAGGTATATGCTGATAACCACAGCATATATATATATATATATATTTATATATATAATCAACGACCTCACCAGCAAGGAATCGAACCCTCGACCTACTGGGTGTGACTAGGGAACGCTTACCGGCTAGGCCACAAGGACACTAAAAAGCAGTTCTAGACTCTGTTATATTTCACACAAAGCCTGTTCATCGAGCTGATGGCGCCGTGAACCTCAATGGGAAACTGCCCGTGCCTCTTATGCGGTGTCAGTAGCATTTTATCGAATCCAGCTGGTATGAAACGCGAGGTACATATATATACTTCATTTTTAGTCCAATTAACACGCGGACTTTGAACATATAATCAACGACCTCACCAGCAAGGAATCGAACCCTCTACCTACTGGGTGTGACTATATGTTCAAAGTCCGCGTGTTAATTGGACTAAAAATGAAGTATATATATGTACCTCGCGTTTCATACCAGCTGGATTCGGTAAAATGCTACTGACACCACATAAGAGGCACGGGCAGTTTCCCATTGAGGTTCACGGCGCCATCAGCTCGATGAACAGGCTTTGTGTGAAATATAACAGTCTAGAACTGCTTTTTAGTGTCCTTGTGGCCTAGCCGGTAAGCGTTCCCTAGTCACACCCAGTAGGTCGAGGGTTCGATTCCTTGCTGGTGAGGTCGTTGATTATATGTTCAAAGTCCGCGTGTTAATTGGACTAAAAATGAAGTATATATATATATATATATATATACACATATATATATATATATATATATATATATATATATATATACACATATATATATATATATATATATATATATATATACACATATATATATATATATATATATATATATATATATATATATATATATATATACACATATATATATATATATATATATATATATATATATATATAAATATATATATATATATAAAACAAAGAAATATGTTTGTGTGTGTGTGTGTCCCCACGAGAATCTTGGAAACTACTTTACCGATCTGTAGTGATAATGGATGGTGTTATATGTAGTGATGATGGATGGTGTTATATGTAGTGATGATGGATGGTGTTATATGTAGTGATGATTAGACAATAAAATATTTACAGCTTAATGCTAAAAAATATACTTTACTGTACCGTTGTAGTGAAAAACATGGTTGAACTTACATACACCGTTAATGAACTATTGATGGAAGAATATGTTTTGGGGACTGAACAGTGAGACAAAGTGGAGCTTCCCGCGGATAGAGTCCTTCGGTGGCCTAGCAAATGAGCCACCGCTCCTAAGAAATCTTGAACCACCAAGGCTCTGCTATGGCACAAGACTGGTGGTGAAGAACATGATGCCACATGTACTGGAAGCTACAATACTGACAAGAAAAACTAAAGGAGAGGACATGTTTATACCAAGGATACCTCTCATCACCACTGACATGCCATTTGAGTTGAAGCGACTTCAGTTCCCAGTTAAAGTGAGCTTTGCCATGACCATCTACAAAAAACAGGGACAGTCCTTTAAGATGCTTGACCTAAACCTGGTGTTTCCTTGCTTCTCTCATGGCTAGTTCTATGCTGGATGCTCCAGAGTGGAAACTGGGAAAAATTTGTTCATACTTACTCCTAATGGCAAAACCAAAAATGTGGTCTACCCTAATGTACAACTGTGAAACAATGTGACGCCTCCCGGAGGCCTAGCAGAAGAGGGGCGTCTGCAGATGTGTAAATATATGCAATCTACCAGGAAGGGAAATCCGTGTTCTAAAGGTAACAGTGATTAAAGTGAAATAAAAGTTAAAAGTAAAGTACTAAAGGTCAATGTGGACAGAAAATTTTAGATAAAAGGAATACAGCGGAAGAACGAAGTGGCACATTTACCACTTCCGTTGACAGTGAACTACAGTACTCGATTCTAAAATAACAAAACCCAGTCATTCCAAATCTAGTCTTTCAACCAAATCGTATCAAACTAGTCATGAAACAGGTACGAAACCTAAGTCTTATGTGAGTAACAATAATAATAAAACCTGTAAATTCTATATATTAGTCCAGATACTACAGTATATAGTGTAGGAATTATCCTGATATATCGACCAGACTTCCAAGGTTATAGGAAGAAGGTAGATGTCTAATCTGTCTTGATTCAAACCATCAATCAGCTTTGTGTCCTCGAATAGAGGGAGAAAATCCTCTTCATAGAACTAACATGGGTACGTCTTCAACAGAACCTCCAAACTCTATCAAGAAATATTCTTGCCACTTTACCCACTGCTGAGATAATATTAACCAGTGGAGAGCAGTCCCTGAAGGTGAAAGTTTTGTTTGATGCAGGAACCTAAAAGACATTTATTTGTCGAGAAGCTGTACGCGCACTTAATTTGCAGACAGTGGGAAATGTAAATTTGGTTATAACGGGATGTCTAACCAATATAACTAACAAACGTTTGACTTGGTTAGACCTCTGGTGCAGCTGAGAACATATAAGTGTAGAGTAACAGCAGTAGTACTGGACAAAATGGACACAAAGATAGTTACCAAAGGCTTGAAAGATATTACATAAATTTCATCTACCAAGGGAGTAAAATTGACTGATAAAAACAATAATGGTGACGTGGTAGAAACAATTCAATTCAGCATTGGGTTTAATGATTGTGGACGATTTTTAAATAGATTTGGCATTAAATTTGGAGTTTAAATTTTCACTAATGCTGGGGAAATTTAATAATGGGTCCTCTGCCATTCAGTAAGAGTGCTATCTCTGAAAATTAGTTGGTAGAGACGGTATTTGTAACACCAAAAACACTCATTGTTGCCCGAATAAGGGCAAAATTATGGAGGAAAATACTGAACCGATCAACAAGTTTGGGATTTAAACACGATAGGAATAATCCTTGATTAGCCAACTCCCGAAGATGCCATTACCAATTTGCATTATTTGAAGATGGTCAATATTTGGTGGGTTTACCATAGAAAATGAAAGCTCCTGAATTACCCATGAACTATAGAGCTGTTAAGGGACAAATCTAACTTTATTATGTAAAATGCGACTCACTTCAACATTATGACAGTGGAATAAAGGAGAAACTGAGAAGTGAGTTTATGAAGAAGGTCCCTGGGACGGTTAATGATAATGTGGGTCATTATCTACCTCATCACGCAGCTGGTATAGCTTCAGTTACTACTCCAGTAATGGTAGTATTTAATTGCAGATTTCGAGCTCACTAAGATGTACCTAGTTTGAATGACTGTCTTTATACGGGACTCTAACCTAGAAATTAGGATATATAACGCTCAAATTTAGGATTAAAAGTATACCTATGTCGCTGACATCTCCATAAGAAACATAAGAAGAACATAAGAAAATAAGAGTCCGCAATAGGCCGGTTGGCCTGTGCATGGCAGCTCCTGTCGAGAGTTCTACCACTTTCTATCATCCATGAATCTATCTAGCCTCCTTTTGAAACCTTCCAGAGTTTCCGCACTTGCTACAAAGTTGCTAAGCTTGTTCCACTCGTCCACCACCCTATTTGTGAACCAGTTTCTTCCTATCTCCCTCCTATACCTAAACTTATCCAACTTGAATCCGTTGCTCCGAGTCCTATCCTGCTCGGATATTATAAGAACTTTATTTATATCCCCTTTATTGATTCCTTTCACCCACTTAAATACTTCTATCATATCTCCCCGCAGTCTTCGTCTTTCTAGGGAATGCAAGTTAAGTTTCTTTAACCTATCCTGATATGGAAGGTTTCTAAGTCCCGGAATCATTTTTGTCATTCATCGCTGCACCGACTCTAGTGAATTTATATCCATTCTATAATAGGGACACCAAAACTGAACCGCATAATCGAGGTGCGGCCTGACTAGCGCAAGATATAGTTGCAATAAGACCTCTGCACTCTTGTTACTTACACTTCTAGATATAAAACCCAATACTCTGTTTGCCTTATTTTGAACATTAACGCACTGTTTTCTAGGCCATAGGTCCGGGCTTACAAGTCGACTTCTCTAGGTTGATGTTGTTAAGGCTGTATACATTATAAGTATTTGTTCTTCCAATAATAAGTACGCTGCACTTGCTGGTGTTGAATTTCATTTGCCATTTTTCAGACCACCCCTGCAGTTTATTTAGATCCTCCTGTAATGCATTTGCATCCTGCCCTGAATTAATTTGCCGCCCTATTTTGGTGTCATCCGCAAACTTACTTATGTCAAGGCCTTTCTTAGAGTAAAACTATGGGAACAGGTTAGAAATTTTACCAGATTTGTTTGGCCCGAAAATCCTCACAAGTTAGAAAGTTCACTCGCTGAATATCGTTTCACGTAGATACAGTACTATTTGGATCTTAGTCAAGTCCATTTTCACTGTGCAGTACCCTGCGGTATCATTTTAGCGATGCTAATTATCCCGAAATAGGACAAGCATTTTATATGGATTTCCTGCAGGGGAGTACTGACACAGAGCAGGAAGATATTAGAATTTATCATTTAGCAAATAATGAATGCTAGAAGGCAAATATGCCCCTGCATACATGGAATACAAATTCTAATGAATTGAGGACTTCTATGTGTCAGGATTAAATAGATTATGTGACTGCCAATGAGCATCCTGTACTAGGTTTACAAAGGGATGTTATGTCCGACAGACACTTAGGTTGAAAGACTTCCATGCCCCCAAGAGAATACTCACCAAAAGATCCTTATTGAGTCAAGTCTCCATGTTCTTTGACCCCTTGGGCTTTGTAATCATATTATGTGGTGAGAACAAGTGTTAGTTTGATTGTGGCCAAAACCAGGGTGGCTCCAATAAAGAAGCGAACCTTATCTCAGCTTGGCCAATTACCTCTTGAAGATCATTAATCTTTTTGACAGGGTCTTCATACGGTCTGATACTGGTATTTGTTTACAAGAAACTGTAAAAAATGACAGTGCAATTCCTTAGGTCAGGGGCAGAGTAGACATAATAATTGAACTGCAGTCTTATTTTCACTTTAATCACGTATTATCCAAAGAAAATCCAGCTGATATTTTGTCTCGAGGCTCAACAGTCTCAAAATTAATGAAGGCTCGGCTGTGGTTTGAGGATCCAGAATGGTTAACTGAGTGTGAACAGTGGACGATTAAAAAACCCTTCCCGAAAATTCCTCAAGTAGATGTCATGATGGATTCTATTATTATTCCTGACAGATCTATAATAAACATAAATAGATATTATTCGCTGGGAAAATTAATAACATACTGTAACTAAATTATTTTTCAAATTTTTGAAGACAAGGATAAAGTTGGATATATCAGGTCTCTTGAAATATTGGCTGAAGCAAACACAAAGGGAAGTGTATAATAAGGAGTATAAGCTGCTGTCCAAGGAGGGGCCCAGGAATAATAAATTAATCATGGATTTAAGACTAAGTCTACCAAGGCAGACTTACCGCCTCTTACCGTTACCATATCCCTTTACCCAAACAAAATCCTTTAACAAAAGTATTAGTTTATGGAGCACATAAAACCACACTTCCTATGAGTATGGCCGAAACTTTGTCCTTAATCAGGAATTCATATTGGATCCCCAGGGGATGAGAAGCGGGTTAAAACATTATTGAAAGGTTGTCAAATATGTGGACATTATGAGTTGAAACTGAGTCTAGCGTCTTATTATTCGAGTCTTTACAGAGATTAACCCCCAAAATTGTTTTATGGTGGTTTTATATTAGTTTGGGTATATGCAACGCTAAACCAAAAGTCCACCAATGGGGAAGCAGGAAAATTAGGTCATAATCAAAATGGCTGTAATAAAACCCAACAAATTACCAGCTTAAGAACTTTTTTTACCCATCAAACTAAGTGTTATTGCATTGGAAAGAATTTTTGAAGATTTTAAGATCACATAATGCCTTACTTCATGACCTCATAACACGAAAATGTTCAAACTGTTTTTAAACCAAAAACCCAATGTAAAATTATAATAATAATAATAATAATAATGCAGGTGCCTGCATTTACAAGAATTTTTCCATGAGACATAATAAGCATTGCAATAGCAGGGATAATGCATCCTCAATTTTACCTTACAAATCTATCGTCAGTAGGAACATTTTTTAATCAAATCTAGTTAAACACACCGAATCTGTCAGCATGAATTTCAGTAATATCGTGTACAAACTGGACAATTTTGTGGACACCTGTTGTCCCTAGAGATTTGATCTCACTCTCCTTTACCGTATATATTAGCCTTGTCAATAGTTACGTCTTAGTCAGTCACTCTCTAACCCTCTCTCACAATGAACGGTTACGAGTTTGATAACATGGCGCGGATACGTCCGGATACGCCGACCTGCCCCAAGAAATTAAACCTCCTAATTCTCAAGAAGTTCTTTGAAACTAATGGGATCATGGGGGTCACCAAGGTGGAGCGACTGAAGCTCCATGGTGACATCAAGATCACCTTCGCCGAGAAGGGTATGCCCGTACAGCTCGCGGAGATCCCAGACATCAACGGCATTCCATTTAAAATGATTGCCTACAAGTGGGACAACCTGAAGCTGGGAGTAATCTCCCACGCCGAAATTGTCCACGTGGACCAAGCAGAGCTGAGTGAGCTCCTCAAGGGGCAACTCCAAGTTGTGAAGAAGCTGTCCGACACCACTGCCCTCATCGGACACCATACAACCTTACCCAAGGAGTCTCAACTGGCGAGGGTAACTGTGCCAGTCAAGCCCTACTGCAGACCGAAACGCTGTTACAAATGCCAGCACTACGGACACACTGTCAACAAGTGTGAGGCGCAGGAGGACACCTGCTCCCTGTGCGGCAACCCCGGACACCGCTACACGGTCTGCCCCAACACAGTAAACAAATGCGCTGCCTGTGGCGGCCCACACTCCTCCGCCGATCGGACCTGCCCGAAATGGGCAGGAGGAATGCAGGATAGCCAAGGCGCGACTCGACAAGAAACTGAGCTACAAAGAGGCCCTCCTTGCTGTACGCTCCCAAGACAAAAAAAAAAAAAACCAGCAGAAAAGAAAACACAAGAAAAGACACCTGCCACACAGATCAAGAACACCACGAGGCCCGTGGAGCTGAAGCCCACGTGGTCAACCTCACCGTCTCCGACTTCTTCCACACCTATGAGGACTTAAGACACGAGGAAGACGAACAACAAGACCCAAACGCGAACGAATGGACACTCCAAGAGAGCAAGAAGAGGAGGAGAGTAAGAAGAAAATCTACATCAAGCTAAGAAGAATACCAAGACATTTCCTCCACACAAGAAAACAACACACACAATCTAGCCGATCAAGCACTGAGAATCCATGGCCCAACCCAACACGCACCTGACGCTTGACCTGACGCTAGCCTGGATCAGTTGGGTGTGTCATAGGAGGGAAGATCAGCTAAAACTAATGGCCCATCACTTTTTTGGTAGATTTTAGTGTATATAAACAGAAAATAATTTCAGTTTCAATATTTTGCAACCTTGTGCTAGGTAAATTTTAGCGTGAAATTTATCGAAAATCTAACGTACAGCAGCATTAGTGCATTACAATTAAATATTGAACATTGTTTTCTGACTTCATTCTTTAACAACCCAAGTAACAATATTTTTTTCTGTTTCGGATTCTGATGCATTTATAAGTTGATAATATTTGCGATGGCTGCTTGTGTCAGGACAAGGAACCAAAAATCCAGCCATCTCAGTCACTATCTTGGGTCTGGGAGAGAGCTCCTGAAGTCGGAGTTGCCTACATTGAGAGATGCTTTGAGATACGGTGTTTTAATCAGGTAAATCAGTGAGAACTTACACAAACAAGGACATTGCCAGTGATATGACCAAAGTTGTCTTGGCACAGTACACTCTGGCTAACGCTCAGTTCAAGCCTCCAGTCATAACAAGTCAGAAGAAGATTAGTGAGAGACTGCTAGCCAGTTGGGAAAAGGCAAGAGATATCTCTCTTGGGAGAGGAAAACTTGCAGTTAAGGACAGCTTTGCCAAGCAACTGGACCAGTTATTTGACATAATTACTTGCAAGTGCCCAATTGTTCTCTGTCCTGAGCTTGGATGCGATCGTGACTGTAAATCCGAGGCCCACATCCCCTGTATTTGCAAGCGTGAACTGAAGATTCCTGTGATCGAACTGGCATTTGTCAAAGCACAGAGAGAGAAGACTGGCAGTATAGGGGCTCTCATGATTTCTAGCCAAGATATTCCGGAGTCCAAGAGACAGGAGGCTGCCACAGGGAGACAGAAGAGGAGAAGAGTTGCCGAGGAAAAGAGACTTGAGAAGGCCCAGGGTGAGGTAAAAAAGGCCGATGATTGGAGTCAAGCTGATTCAGAGTTTAATGACTTCCCCATGGCTGATCCGAGTGCTGACCAGGAGAATGGTGACTTTGTCCCTAACCCAGAAAATAATGATCCCAAACCTTCCAGGCATAAGATTCGAAATAGGAAAGATATCCCGAGCATAGCTCTGGCCAGCATGCGACACCACACTGGTCTCAGAGAAACTGCAGAGATAGCAACAGCTGCCTGGATTGACGGTGGTTTGATAACACCTGATGACATTCACCTGGTGATAGATCATAACAAAGTAAGGAGAGCTCAGGAGAAACTTGTCAGTAACCTAGAAGAGGAGTTTGATAAGGGGATAAGAGAAAATGGAATCAATTGTTTGTTCTTTGATGGGAGAAGGGATGACACTAAAGTGTTCATGAAAGTTGGAGATTCTGACAAGTTGTTCCCTGCCATGGTGAAGGAGGAACACTACTCCTGCTGCAGTGAACCAGGAGGGAAGTATTTGTGGCATTTCACTCCAGAGAAAGATGACATCAGGAAACCAGCTAAGATAGTGGCAGATAACATTGTGAACTGGCTCAGAGAGAGGAACGTAGACCAGACCCTGCAGGCCATTGGAGGGGACAGCACCAACACGAACACAGGGTGGCAAGGGGGGGTCATACAGTGGATAGAGCGGAAGATTTGGAGGAAGCTGGTCTGGATTGTTTGTGACCTCCACACCAACGAGTTGCCACTCAGACATCTGATCCAGGAGCTGGATGGCAAGACTCTTTCAAACAACAGATGGTCTGGTCCTCTTGGCAAGATGCTGGACTCTGCCACTGAGTTAGAAATAAATCCGAGCTTTGAAAAAATCACAGTTGGCCCTCCACTCGTTGAGCTTGCACATACTGTCATTGACGCCCTGAGTACTGACCAGTACTATGGTTACATGATTTGCAGTGCCATCAAAACTGGGGTCATGCCTGATAGACTTGCTTACCTGCAGATAGGTCCAGTCTCACATTCTAGGTGGCTCACAACGGCTCTCAGGTTCTGCAGAATTTGAGTCGCTCATCATAAACTGAAAGGGAACCAGCTTCACAACCTGAGACTTATTGTCCAATTCATCGTGAATGTCTACTTGCCAAATTGGTTCAACACCAAGGTCAAGTCATCGTTCTCCGAAGGTCCGAGGCATGTTCTCTTCCAGCTTGAGCTCCTGAGGAGTCAGCCAAGGAAGGTTGTTCAGATTGTGGAGCAGACCGTGAGGAGATCTTCCTAGTATGCTCATCCCGAGGCAGTTCTGCAGACAATGCTCTGCAGTAATGATGAGGAGGAGAGAAGAGTGGCAGTCAAAAAGATCTTGGATATGAGACTTATGAGAGGATCTGGGCATGACGAATCAGTTGGTGACGATTCCTTCAGGGTCAGGAAGACTTCTGAAGTCAATCTAGGTGCCAAGACCCTCACTGATCTCATAGATTTGGATAACATCCAGGCTGGCAGTGAGCTCCCTCTTACCTGCAGCCTCACCAATGTTCAAGTCAGAGCTTTCCTGGACAACCCCATGCATGTCCCTGCCTGGCCCTCGCACACCCAGAGTATAGAGCGTTGTGTACAGCAAGTGAGCGAGGCCAGCAGTCACGTGTACAGCCAGGAAAGGAGGGAAGGCTACATCCGAGCTCAGGTGGTCAGCAGTTAGGTGATGAGTAGAAACCCAAGCAAGAAAGACATGTTCTCTATGGTGTGCAGCAACACCGGGTCGTAGTAGTAAAACCGGTTTTTATATTTGATGATTTTGTTTTCTAAAGGAATATTAAATTTAATAAATGTGTCAAGATCATTCGTTTCACTATTCTGGATCATTTTCATCCTAATAAATTAACCTGATACATTTACTTTCCTTTAAATAAACTATTTAGTGGTGTTGGTAAAAGGGTGGGAATACTGAATTTTCATGATTTCAAGTAAAAATTTACCTAGCAAAAAATGAAAACTTTTCAAATCTGAAGATATCACATGATTCTGCACATAGAACTACATCATTAATACCATGGGCCGATTTTTCAAACTCAAAAAAAAAAATTCGCCTCCGTATGACACACCCTACTGGCTCAGTCCTGTCGCCTCCTGGCCGCGTCCGGGCGAGTTGCTGCTGCCTCCAACTTACACTCCCTTACGCAAGCGGTGTTTAGCCACTGCACCTATTCTCTCCTCCTAAAATTCACTTCAATCCTCCCTTTATTCTTCCCGTGAGCCTCCTTCCCCCCTGTCACTAGTATTTCATGTCATGTCATGTTACGTCATAGTCTGGTGAATATTCGCCGGACTGGCAGCAGCGGGAACGCACCTTCCCTGATTAGCCAATCACGACTTGATCCAGACTGTACCTTGACATCGCCATCCAGAGCAATTCTTAGAACCGGGTTAACTGAGCGAACGACCTCAAACTTTCCTGGATAGCACTTCCACACAACTCAAGACTAGAATTCCGACCTCCTCACAAACGCTTAGGATTGCCAACAACAGCTTTTCTCCCTACGGGCAATGTGAGTGACCCACACTCCTGCTGTAGGGTTGCTGTTTCTTGGCCTTCCTGACGTGGTTGGAGGGCTTTTTCTCCACCCTACGATTTCTTATTACTTACCCTGGCCGAAGCACCTGCATTTTTTTTTCTTAAGCATTCGTGCCGGAGCCCCTCTAGTGGCGCACACCTCACACGTGTGTGGGATTGTGTGTGGTCATTGGGGTCAGGGAAAAACAGGCCGAACCCATAGCGACGACTGTGATCGTGCAGTCACTCCACTGTGCAGGGGGTTATCTTTGGTAAAGCACAGAAGGATCTCCAATAAACTTCTACATGTAAAAATAGCAGTTAACCTAAGAATAACGGTAAAAGACAAAAATAAACCCGTTGACCGATCAGGTTTGATCATCCTAGCATACGTTGAGCTAGGGGTGCCCTTCAGCAGGGTGTTTAACCAGAATGAGGGATTCAAAGTTATTTACAGCAATGAAAATGATGCAGACAAACTGCTTACCAAGAAAGCAAAACAAATCTTTGCCAGAAATAATCTTAGATTGGTCGTGCCCCCTGAGCTTAAAGCCAGAAGATCAGTTTTCGTAAGGACACTTGATTCTCAAGTAGGTGGAGAAACGGCAGAATTCTTGAAGACGAATATAAAGAACAGAAATGAAGGACTTAAGATTGAAGAGGTAATTAAAATAAAAAAACTACACTCGTGTACTAAAGATCTGCTTCGAAGAAACGGCCATGGCAGACAGGGTTCTCCAAAATGGCTTCCTAGCATGCAGCATGTCAATATCCCCACACCAAATAAGGAGGGAAAAGTTCAAAAGCCTCCTGAAATTCTTCACGTATTACAAATTTGAAGAAAATTCTACAAAGGACTGTCCAGAAAAGGATAAAAAACACTGCTCCAACTGTGCAGAGGAAGAACATGTTTATACCCAGTGCAGTACTACCAACAAAGACTGTGTAAACTGCCCTATTAAAAGGACCTTCATAAAATACAAACAGGATGCAGAAGAGCAAAATGAAAAGAACAAAGATCAACATACATATGTAGAAATAGCAAAGAGGGTGGTAAACCCTAATGAAACAGATCACTTCAAGGTAATGGTGAGCATGCTACATGCTCACCTCCACAGCATAATAGCCTCAGGGTCCTATACCGATGAACTAAATAGAATACTGGAAATAAACAACATGCCACAAAAGAACTTCCATCAAACCCCAAATCAGCATATCTCTTACCCGCCACCAGCACTCCAGAGCTTACTGAACACTTTAGGCAAAGATTAGATGTTCCCAAGGAAACAACAGCAGCACAAGCAACCTCTGATACCGAGCCTGAAAAAGCCATACAACCCAGAGAGATAAACGAGAAGCCAAGAGACCCAAGAATACCAAAGGCACGGGCCAAAAGAGGAAAACAGAAGTAGATAATGCTGAAAATATAGTTAGTCATAATAACAAACATCAAAGTAATAAATGTAAAACAGATAGAAACGGAAGAAATATATTGAGTGTTTATTATGCTAATAGTAGAAGCTTGTGTAACAAAATGGACCAGCTCAAGCCATTGTTAGTAAAGAGAACATAGATATAATTGCAATAACGGAAACATGGATAAATTCAAACAGCAAACATTTTTTAGCAGAATTTCATATTCCAGGATATAACCTATTTAAATTTGACAGAGTAGGAAGGGGAGGGGGTGGTGTAGCAGTGTATATCAGGGTGTTATTAAAAAGCTGCAATGAATCAAACATTAAAACAAATAGCGACAATGAAAGTATTTGGGTAGAGATTGGTGAGGGCAATGAGTCCGTAGTCATTGGTGTTATATATAGACCACCTAATTTGAGTATGTTACGAACCCCTCCACCCAGCACTACGAACCATGCCATCTGTCTTGATCTACCTACCCAGCACCACGAGCAACGCCATCTAGGGACGAAACACGAGTATGGCTCGTCTTAGTTACCACTCCCGGGTTTCCCTTCTCCCTATCCTGGTTGTTGCGTCACCTCCTCAAAGTTTTCTTTGTCAGCTCCAACTCAAGGAGAGAGCAGTTCACTCTGGGAAGTGACCACAGGATCACCTATCCTGGAACCCTACGGCACAGTGACTACCTATCGTCTTCTACAATACTCAGCCTTACTCGTCAGCCATCTCAGCTCCTCACTTAAGTATTTGTAATCTTGTATTGCCTCTCCCACCTCCACCTTGCTTCACGATTGTTTTATGTTTTATTAATATGTATATATTGTTAATGTTTAGGTTAAGTTTGGTTAAGGGTAATTTATAAGCTGAATATTTTGTTAAGGGATTTATGGTACTTTATTATACACAACGAAAACTCGCATCCTTTGTCTACCCTTTTATAGTCCGATTGTCTTTGTTTTTTTTTTGTTGTTACCTGTTGGGATCTGGGTAGACGTATAACTATATTCTAAATCCCCAACTCGTAACAGAGTAGGAACGATGGTAAATTGCTATGGGAGGAAATAAAGAAGGCATCTGATAGAAACAATGTATGTATTCTAGGCGATTTCAGCTTTTCAGGCTTAGATTTGGAAAAATCAACTTAGCGATAATGAATCTGAAGATTTTCTAGAAGTAGTACAAGATAGTTTTTTATATCAATTCATAAACTCGCCCACTAGAGGAAATAATATCCTCGATTTAGTTCTCAGTAATAATGAAAATCTAGTAAAAGATGTTGGGATTGGAGACGAACTAGGAAACAGTGATCATAAAGCCATATATTTTAACATAATATGGAATGGCAGGAAGAAGGAAAATTCGGCCTTGATCCCGGATTTTAGGAAGGCTAATTACGGTAGCTTAAGGAGAGACCTAAGGGATGACCCTATGGTCAAAAGATTAATCCCCCCACACCTCCGGAGACTGTCAACTTAGGACGGGAGAGCCCCGAATTTATTTTAGCAGCTACTTATGAACAATTTATTGCGATAATCCATAATGCTCAAAATAAACACATCCCTAAAAGAAAATTCAGATCGATACAGAACAAACCAAAATGGATGAATAATAGACTCTTAGATCTTCTAGGGAAAAAGAAAGGAGTATATAGAAAAGTTAAGAAAGGCGAAAATCACTTACTTGGTTACTATCAGAACCTAACAAGACAGGTAAAAACAGAAATTAGGAAAGCAAAGAGAAATTATGAAATCAAGGTCGCAAACGAATCGAAAAATAACCCCAAAGCTTTTTATCAACTGTATAAATCAAAGGTTAGAGATACAATAGGTCCCCTTAAAACTACGACTGGAGAAATGACTGATGACGAGTTAGAAATGTGTAGTACGTTAAATAGTCATTTTCGCTCCGTATTCACAAATGAAAACCTAGCACAGTTTCCAGAAGTTCATAAGGTATATAACGACAGTATAGGAAATATGTTGGTGAATATCAATATTACTAGTAATGATGTGCTTAAAGAAATTAACAAACTGAAGCCTCATAAATCGCCTGGTCCAGACGAGGTATATGCTAGAATATTAAAAGAATGTAGAGATGAGTTGAGTAATCCATTAGCAGTTTTATTTAATAAGTCATTAGAATCGGGCCTAGTGCCAGAAGCTTGGAAACTTGCCAATGTATTTCCGATTTTCAAAAAAGGTGATAAATCAATTGCATCAAATTACCGTCCCATTAGTCTCACGTCAATCATAGGCAAGTTGCTAGAGTCAATTATTGCTACGAAAATCAGAAGCCACCTTGAAACATTCAACTTAATTCATTCTTCTCAGCACGGGTTCACCCAAGGACGTTCTTGTCTCACAAATTTGCTTAGCTTTTTCTCAGAAGTATTTGAAGCGGTAGATAATGATAAGTCATATGATATAATTTATTTTGATTTCAGTAAAGCATTCGTTAGAGTCCCTCATGAGAGATTGATAAGGAAGGTAGAAGCACATAGAATAGGTGGATCATTATTAAAATGGATTAGGTCATGGTTAACTGGTAGGAAACAAAGAGTCACCATAAATGGATTTAAGTCAGACTGGGGTGCGGTCAAAAGCGGAGTTCCCCAGGGATCTGTATTAGGCCCCCTGCTGTTTGTTATATTCATTAATGATCTTGATTTAGGTTTAACTAGTAGGATTAGTAAATTTGCAGATGACACCAAAATGGGGAGAACGATAAATTCAGACAGTGACTTTGAACACCTTCAAAGAGATCTAGATACCTTACATGAGTGGTCAGTAGACTGGCAAATGAATTTTAATACTGATAAATGCAAGTTACTACAGATAGGGAAGACGAATACAAACGTTAAGTATAAACTAGGTAACACGGAAATAGAAAACTCAGATAGTGAAAAAGATCTAGGTGTATTTGTTAGCAACGACTTGAAACCTAGAAAGCAATGTATGAGCGTTCTCAACAAGGTAAACAGGATTCTTGGGTTCATATCTAGGAGTGTGAGTAACAGAACTGCTGACGTTATCTTGAAACTTTACCTAGCATTAGTGAGGCCACACATGAATTATGAGCTTCAATTCTGGTGTCCTTATTATAGAATGGACATAGATTCTTTGGAGAGAGTACAAAGAAGAATGACAAAAATGATCCATAATATTAGAAACCTTCCATATGAAGAAAGACTGAAAAGCTTAGGCTTGCATTCATTAGAGAGGCGTAGAGTTAGGGGAGATATGATAGAGGTGTTCAAGTGGGTAAGTGGGATTAACAAGGGTAAAATGGAAGATGTTCTGAAGCTCAGTAATAACGAAATAACTAGAACAAATGGCTTTAAATTAGATAAATTCCGATTCAGAAAGGATATAGGCAAGCACTGGTTTGGTAATAGAGTTGTGGATATGTGGAATAGGCTACCGAGTGCTATAGTAGGATCGGGGATGCTAGGGAGCTTCAAGACGAAGTTGGATAGGCACATGGAAGTGCTGGGATGGGTGTGAAAGGGATCTGCCCTGTATGGGCCAGTCGGCCTCCTGCAGTATCCCACTTTCTTATGTTCTTATGTTCTTATGTAACAATGAAGAAGAAAGAGGAGGAAGCTCACTTCAAAGCAACACCTAAAGACACATCAGCTATAGGACTTAGGTTCTATCAAACATCAAAAATAACATTCCCACCACACAAAAAAACCTTCAGGAAAACTCATCAAGAGCTTAGTTACATCAAATTATATTGTATGGCAGTACACTGATGAACGATATGATGAAGACACCGTATGGAGAATGATCAAGAAAGACAAAATAAAATTGGGAACAAAAGATTCAATGTAATCTCACCAGCAGAACTAAATAGGAAAATATCGGGATTTCGTGAAATGAGATCACCGCCTCAACTACAACCCTCAAAGTAAAAGAAATAATGGAGCATCTTCAATTGAAAACACTCAAGATCTTGCAGCACAATGTCCGTGACTGGCATGCGTACAAACCATCACTTTGCAACATATACAACGAAATCAGTCTGGATATAACTCTAATAAATGCACATGGCGAACCTGACAACCAAAAAATATAAATATTCAACTATGACTCTCACCAATCGAGCAAAAGCGGGCAAAAACATGACGGAGTAGCAGTAGCGGTGAAAAGGGGAATCAAATATATAATATACAAATTTAACATTGAATTTATTGCTCGCAAATTACCTACCCACAAGACGACCATTCCTCCCTATCGAAGACCTCCTTAGACTAATAAGCTACTCTCTCCCAATGTACATCCTGGGAGATTTAAATGCTAAATATCGCATATTTAACATCGACAACAATAACCACATAGGTACAGCACTACAAAGAATAATAATCACCTGGGACCGGACTTCACCACATGGATGGGACCAAACAGCGTCACAACACCCGACAAAATCCAGTGTAACAACAAATCATTCCTAAATTACCACATAGAGCAAGGCCCTATTAGTTCAAGGAATCATTCCCAATAATATTCATAATCTCAATTAGCCCAATACAAATAAAAATACCACCAAGACTTCAGATGAGCAAAACAGACTGGATAAAATACAAGGAACTACTGGAAAATTATCCACTACTGAATATAAAACAAGCAACACCTGAGAAATCAACGAAGAACTATAAAGCAAGCAATCAACCAAACAACCCCAGTAATGACATACAGAACCCTTCCAAGTAATAAACCCATTGAAATATTAAAGAAGCTACAAGTACAATAATACAAGGACATACATAGAACAAGCAGGACCCACTAGAGAACTACTCCAAAACGTAAGGGAAATTTAGCATGACCTCCAAGAAGAATATATAAAAATTAACAACGAAAAATTAAACAGTCTAATATCAAACATACAGTAGATACGAGAAAGGACACAAAAACATTCTGCAAAACATATTAATTGGCACCAAAAAGCAAACAGTATACTTTATACAGACCAGGAAAAGGAAGAGGCCTTTCGTAGAGAATGGAAAATATATACTGAATACCAGAATAAGAAAATGGGAACCTTGACAAAGAACATGAAGAAGCCATTACTGACTGAGTAAGAGAGCGAAACAATAGACTGACGCCCTACCATACAGGAAATCCAGATATATTAAAACCCAATACATACATAGGACACGATGACCTACTACACAACTTATGCAAATAAAAAAAAATCCCGTGGAATAAGTGGCATAACTCGAAATATGTAATTAAACCTACTAAACAGACAAATACAAGCACTCCTAAATATATACAATTTAGCCCTATGAGCCGGTTACTTCCCCAATGCCCTCACAGGCGCTAAAATGATCTTCATTCCCAAAGAAGGCAAGGATCTAAAACAATTAACCAACTACAGACCGATATCTTTACTGGAAATAACTGGCAAACTCCTAGAGCGCATAATAAGCAACAGGCTACAAAAATTCCTAGATACAAACAATAAACACAACCCAAGACAACATGACTTCAGGGGTGGGAGAGGAACCCAAACTGCAATAGCGATCATAACAGAAATCATCGCCCCCCCCCCCCCCCAAAAAAAAAGCATGGAAACCATATAAACCTTGTCCTTTAATAAAGAGTGGCACATAATCCTAGAGTACAAAATATTTTAACTACACCTGCCCGCAAAAAGCGAGAGAATACTGCGTGACTACCTCCGAAACAGAAGAGCACAGCTGCAAATTGGTACGTATCTAGAACCAACCATAGACCTCGAAAGTGGAGTGCCCCAGTGGGGGGGGGGGGAGGGGTCCTGTCCTCATCACTATTCACGATATATACAAACAACCTACCAGAACCAACACAACACAGCGAACATATCATCTTCGAAGAAGACAGCACACAAATCATATCATCCCCTGGGAGGTCAAAGGCAATGATGGCACGCCACACAGCGCATGCAACATAGAATATTTATTATTACGAAAGAAAATTAAAGATTAAATCAAATATTAAAAAAATTAAAATCATTCCAATTCCCAAGAAAAAAGTCGAACCAGTCATCGTGCATGATGAAATTTACCCAATGAAGGTACCATAGTAGGACTCACGAACTCAAAAACCATATACCAAAGATTTATTAAAGAAAAGAACAACAAACTATGCAGTAAAATGTCAAAACTTTGGAGATTCCAAAACTTAAATACACAAAATAAACTAAAACTGTACTCAGTACTAATAAAATCAATAATAACTACACTCCTGTAGCAATCAACGCATTCAGTGACACAAGAATCAAGAAACTACAAACAATACAAAATAAATGTCTACCATTTATATATAACATCAGATATGAACAAACGAATTTGACACAGACTGCTTAACTTAACTTAATCGAAAAAATCTTAACTTAATTAGTTAATGTTAAAAATATCAGGTTAACTTAACTGGTCGGTTTTAAATTGGAGTGGTCTTTCTTTAAATTTTGTGGTAGGTAAATTTTCTTATAATGTTACGTTTTTATTGTATATCACCTGTATTTTTTAAACTTTTTTAAAACTTTCTGTTTTCTAGGCTCTGATGATGGAAAATGATTTTTCCGAAACGTTAGTGATTAAAGAAACCCAACTTAGTCAAGATGTTTGTGTTTTCCCTGGTTCTCCTCTTCGTTATATATATATATATATATATATATATATATATATATATATATATATATATATATATATATATTTATATATTTATATATATATATATATATATATATATATATATATATATATTTATATATATATATATATATATATATATATATATATATATATATATATATATATATATATATATATATATATATATATATATATTGTATTATATTATATTATGGGCAGATTTAAAATTCAGTGAGAGAAGAAGTCCTGTTACTTTACATCACCTGGGCGCATACAAACCTTACCAGCGTAACATTGACACGAAAAGGTAAATACGAACTTGAGAAAATCTACTTAGCGACGACTGGAGAATCTAATGTCATAATTTTTAAAACCCCGAAAAACTATTCACGATATTTACAAACATCCTACCAGAACCAACACAACATAGCGAACATATTATCTTCACAAAAGACATCACATAAATCATATCATCCGCCTTGGTGACAATGGGCCAATTTTAACAAGATTTGCACAAGAAATTTATCATGTGAATCTTGTCACATGATGATGATCAAACCTACTAAGTTTCCCCCACCCTCTGACACACACACACACACACACACACCTACTACCACCCGAGATCCCTCGCCCGAGAATTGCTGTTCGACACCACAACCGCATCCAGCCCAAACGAGCACGAACTTATCGCTATAAGAACAGCCCAGTCCCAACCATTGTAAAAATTATCAATAACTTGTAATCAACCAGTGTATTCACTCCTAGGCAATCCTACTTTTTGCACTGTCACTATGTTGAAATGCCCTGTAGTTTGAGCTTCTCCCCGCCTAGTTATTATATATCATATTTGTATCACTTATGTTACTTGCATATTATTTGTAAATCAAGAGACCCATTCCCTAATTATGTAACTGTATATTTTCAGCCTTCCGGCTGCCATGCTCTTTCAGTAAACCGTTAATTATTATTATTATTATTATTATTATTATTATTATTATTATTATTATTACTAACAAACAGGACAGAAAACAGTATTCTGCTCTCCTGCTGCGGGTAGAATAATTAATGATATTATCACTGACATACCTGTGTTCCAGATGGCGTCAAGAGGATTTTTCTTAGCTGTGAACATAGATACACATTGTTCATGGGTGTGTGGCATGTTCCCGCCAGTGGCTTTTTCCGTCAACGTGGCGGTGTGAGGTTGCGCAGGGACCGACTCTCGGCGAGAAACCATCACTAATATGAAAACCACACAGCAAGCAAGAACAACCCTCGCTATGCCTGCTATTTTTTTAAGATAGATAACATCTTTAGTTTTTACATAGTCAATTAACACCATTGCAGATATGCTAAGGGACCTTAATACACCTCCAAACGCAAGTTAAGATTAACTTGAAAGCTTGCACTGAATTTTTATACACCACAGGAAAACTACAAAAATAAATATCAAACTAGACCCGGGCGAGAACTTTTCCTGGTATTGCCATACACTGAGCACTAATTTACCTTTTTTAAACTGGAACTATTTAGCTTGTATTTCTACACGGATGCATTAATTATACTTGATCTGTTGTAGTTACCATGAAATAAAATAATGGGTAATGCGCAAATTTATGTGTGTGTGTGTGTGTGTGTGATAAGGGGTGTTCGAAACCAAGGCAGGTAACAGGTGTGCATTAATGGTCTCTTCACATCAGAGAATAAACAGAATCGTTCACAAAAAATTTGGGCAATTGCTTCATGACCTGTGAAAAGATCATGTCGGCAGTAGAACTACATGTTCATGAAAAGTTTCATACAAAACCTAACCTAACCTAACATAACCTACTTTAAGTATAATTGAATGAAACAGGACAAATTTTGCCATATACTAATTAATTTCCATTGATATACAGCAATAAAAACAAAAAGTTATCCCTAATGGGCAAGAACCTCAATTTCCTTTCAAGGTTTAAGCTGTCGTTTTCACAAATGTAACATATATACACACACACATACAAACACACACACACACACACATATATATATATATATATATATATATATATATATATATATATATATATATATATATATATATATATATATATAAGTCCACAATGGCCAGGTATTAGGTAATGACCCTACTAATCTTCAAAAAGCACCGCAGCAGTCGGTAGTCAGGTCAGAGGGTAAGCTGACCCAACCTTCTCACCTGGTTACAAATCTTCTTAATTACGAAATTATCCAGTTTGTACATACCATTACTCAAATTCATGTTGACGCATTCGGCATGTTTAATGAGACTAGATTCTATAATGTTCCTACTATCAATTGAATTTCAAGGTAATATTGAGGAGGCATTATCCCAGTCAATGCAATGCTTATTATCCCTCAAATGAACAAACAGAGCATTGGATTCCTGGCCTGTCCTAACACTATTTTTATGTTGTTTAAGTCTAGTTACAAGATCTTTACCTGTCTGGCCTAAGTAAATCATATTACATTCCTTGCAAGGAACCTTATAAATGCAGCCACCTTTATTGTTGGGGGAGTTCTTGATTAACATTTGTTTAACAGTGCATGGGTTTTTAAATGCCACATTGACGTTCCAGGTTTTTAGTTGTAAAGGAATTTGAGAGAAATTTTTTTTGAAATGGTAATACTAAGAGATTCTTATGGTCATGGGTGGGCTTGGGATCAGTTCTATAGAAAGATTTCTTAGTAAGGTTCCAGCCAATATTATAGATATATTTATATTCCTCATCAATGAATTCCGGTCTACAGCTTCTCAAAGCACGTAAAAACATTGATGAAAATAATGACTGTTTGACTCTATTATGGTGGGCAGAATAATAATGAATGTATGAACACACATTAGTAGGTAAAATATTACTTTATAGTTTGTTCTCAAAGCATTCCATATATAGGTTGCTTAATACAGGTGAGAGTGGATTACCCATTGCCATACCAAATTTTTGAGCATAATATTCTCCATTGAATTCAAATTTACAATCCTTAATACATAGTTTGATGAGTTCGATGAAGTCGTCTTTCGAGACGGGCAGTGATGTTACATCAAAACTGACCAGTTTAAATTCATAATTAATGTGTAAGTTATTGAGTTTATCAACCAGATCCATATTATTCTTAATATTAGGAGATTTAGTATAGAAACTAACCTTTTAGATAATTTATAAGAGATTGACCCAACTGAGCTGATGATGCGTCTTGCTGTGTTATTAGGCTTGTGGGTCTTGATTACACCGTACATGTATGGCAGTGGAGGGGACGTTGAAGTAAGATGTTTAATAAGAGTAGCTTTGCCTCTCAATAGAGACTTCAGTTTTTTGTTGAACTCACCCCTCAAGATGTGAATTACACGAAAGCGCGTGGGAACTTCGTGTTTCCCTCTTTCCTTGTGGTTATCAGCATATACCTGGATCACTTGCACCCACAAGTTATCAAAAATAGGACGTGTTATCAAATCTGACGAGGACTCGGCAAAACTATAGGATTATCTAAACAAATTTTTCGAATGGTCTGAAAAATGGCAGATGAAATTCAACGTCGACAAATGTAAAGTACTTAGTATAGGAGATGTAAACAGGGAAGCCAGATACCAGATGAACAACGATGCCATAGAGAAATCCGACTGCGAGAGAGATTTAGGAGTAATGATAAGTAGGAACCTTAAGCCAAGTAAACAATGTGTTTTTGCTCGTAACAAGGCTAATAAAGTACTTGGGTTCATACAAAGGAGTGTTAGTTACAAGACTAGCGAGGACATCCTAAAACTGTATCTTGCTCTTGTGAGACCACACCTGGATTACGCAGTTCAGTTCTGGTCACCGTATTACAGAATGGATATAGAATCATTGGAAAGAATTCAGAGGAGAATGACAAGACTAATCCTAGGCATTAGGAACCTTGAGTATAAAGACAGGTTAAAGCATCTTAATTTGCATTCCCTCGAGAGACGTAGAGCCAGGGGCGACCTGATAGAGGTGTATAAGTGGAAGTCAGGGCTAAACAAAGGGGACATTACAAAGGTACTCAAACTATCCAACCAGGAGCGAACTCGTAACAATGCTTTTAAATTAGACAAATTTAGATTTAGGCGTGAAGTAGGTAAACAGTGGTTTGGAAACAGAGTAGTGGATGAATGGAACAAGTTACCAAATATCATCATTAACTCGAATACGCTGAATAGCTTCAAACATAGGTTGGATGCTTATATGAGCAATAGGGGCTGGGTGTAAACGGGACTGCCCAGTATGGGCCAATAGGCCCGCTGCAGTTTCCTCCATTCTTATGTTACTATGTTCTTATGGTTTAAGTTTTGATGGCTCTAACAGGGTAGTCGATAGTGTTGACATAGCCAGAGCATTTTGCAATTTGGAGAAATTCAGTAAATTGACAAGTGAAGAAGTGAACATGTGTAAAGGTGTTGTGTATGCATCTATGTCTAAGCCTTGTGTTCCAAACTGTCCAGAAAGATTCACCAAAGCAATCCAAGCCCTTAAGAAAAATAAGGATCTACATGTCATTAAAGCAGATAAAGCCAACAAAATAGTGATTTTAATCAAAGATGATTATATTTCTAAAATGAATGACCTTTTATGTGATGCTGCAACATATTCTAAGCTCATAAATAATCCTCTCAACACAGTTAACACCCAGTTCAACAAAAAACTGAAGTCTCTATTGAGAGGCAAAGCTACTCTGATTAAACATCTTACTTCAACGTCCCCTCCACTGCTATACATGTATGGTTTAATCAAGACTCACAAGCCTAATACCCAAGCAAGACCCATGATCAGCTCAGTTGGGTCAATCTCTTATAAATTATTAAATGGTTAGTTTCTTTACTAAATCCCCTAGTTGGCAACATTTCTAACTCTAATATTAAGAATAATATGGATCTGGTTGATAAACTCAATAACTTACACATTAATTATGAATTTAAACTGGTTAGTTTTGATGTAACATCACTGCCCAACAATACAAGTGGCTGCATTTATAAGGTTCCTTGCAAGGAATGTAATATGTTTTACTTAGGCCAGACAGGTAAAGATCTTGTAACTAGACTTAAACAACATATATATAGAGTTAGGACAGGCCAGGAATCCAATGCTCTGTTTGTTCATTTGAGGAATAATAAGCATTGCATTGACTGGGATAATGCCTCCTCAATATTACCTTGTAATTCAATTGACTGTAGGATCATTATAGAATCTAGTCTCATTAAACATACCGAATCAGTCAACATAAATTTGAGTAATGGTATGTACAAACTGGATAATTTCGGAATTAAGAAGATGTGTAACCAGGTGAGAAGGTTGGGTCAGCTTAACCTCTGACCTGACTACCTACTGCTGCGGTGCTTTTTGAAGATTAGTAGGGTCATTACTTAATACCTGACCATTGTGGACTTGATCTCACCTTCCTCTATATATATATATATATATATATATATATATATATATATATATATATATATATATATATATATATATATATATATATATATATCTTGTTTTGTACTTCTCCTTAGTCTGTACTCAACCAGCCAGGATTCGAACCCACGGCCCACGACTGTGACCGGGGGTAGCGTTCCCCAGTTACAGTCGTGGGCCGTGGGTTCGAATCCTGGCGGTTTCAGGTGTTGATTATATGTAGAAGTCCGCGTGCTTTATTGGGCAAACGAAATATATATGGATCCTCGTGTTTCGAAGCCGGATTTGGTAAAACGTTACTCTGCCCACATAAGTGATGCGGGTAGTCCCCATTAGAGGTTCACGGCGCCATAAGCTCGTTGAAAAGGCTTTGTGTGAAATATAACAGAGTCTAGGACTGCTTTTGTGTCCTTTTGGTCTAGAGGTAGCGTTCCCGTTTACAGTCGTGGGCTGTGAGTTCGAATCCTGGCGGGTTGAGGTGTTGAACATATATATATATATATATATATATATATATATATATATATATATATATATATATATATATATATATAATATATATATATATATATATATATATATATATATATATATATTTTATGAAAATCCACAATGAAAACGTGGATAAGATAAATCTTGATAAAATCACACGGGAAAATGGAAACAACGGAGTACCTTAGCTTTCGTTATAATCAAATACCTCACCAGCCATGACTCGAACCCTCGACCTACTGTGTGGGGCCAGGGAATGTCTTTGTGGCATGGTCGGTAGCGTTCCCTTGCCCATACTGGGCAGTCCCATTTACACCCAGTCCCTATTGCTCATATATCCATCCAACCTATGTTTGAAGATATCCAGAGTATTCCAGTTAATGATGATATTTGGTAACTTGTTCCAGTCCTCCACTACTCTATTTCTAAACCAATGTTTACCTATTTCGCGCCTAAATCTAAATTTGTCTAATTTAAAACCATTGCTACGAGTTTGCTCCAGGTTGTATAGTTTGAGTACCTTTGTAATGTCTCATTTGTTCAGCCCTGACTTCTATTTATACACCTCGATCATGTCGCCCCTCATTCTACGTCTCTCGAGGGAGTGCAAATTAAGTTGCTTAACCTGTCTCTGTACTCAAGGTTCCTAATGCCCGGGATTAATCTTGTCATTCTCCTCTGAATTCTTTCCAAGGATTCTATATCCATTCTGTAATATGCTGACCAGAATTGAACTGCGTAATCTAAGTGAGGTCTCACAAGCGCAAGACATAGTTTTATATATTTGAATTATGTCCAGGCTGATTTCGTTGTATATGTTGCAAAGTGATGTTTTGTATGTATTCGAGTCACGGACATTGTGCTGCAGGATCTTGAGTGTTTTCAATTGAAGATGATCCATAATATCTTTTACTTTGAGGGTTGTAGTTGAGGCGGTGATCTCATTTCATAAAGTCCCGATGTTTTCCTACTTAGTTCTGCTGGTGAGAATACATTGAAGTCCTTTGTTACCAATTTTTTTTGTCTTTCTTGATCATTCTCCATACGGTGTCTTGATTATACCGTTCATCGGTGTACTACCAAACAATATCATTTGATGTAACTAAGTTTTTGATGAGTTTTCCTGAAGGTTTTTTGTGTGGTGGGAATGTTATTTATTATGTTTGATAGAACCTAAGTCCTATAGCTGATGCATCTTTAGGAATTGGGGAGGTGTAGGTGTTGTTTTGTAGTGAGCTTCCTCCTCTCTCTTGGTCATTATTTAATCCTTTGTTCCATGCTTTGTGATATTCTTGGGTCTCTTGGCTTCTCGTTTATTTCTCTGGGTTGTATGGCTTTTTCAGGCTCGGTATCAGAGGTTGCTGGTGCTGCTGTTGCTTCCTTGGGAATATCTAATCTTTGCCTAAAGTGTTCAGTAAGCTCTGGAGTGCTGCTGGCGTGTAAGAGATTTGCTGATTTGGGGTTTAATGGGAAGTTCTTTCTTTGCATGTTGTTTATTTCCAGTATTCTATTTAGCTCATCGGTATAGGACCCTGAGGCTATTATGTTGTGGAAGTGAGCATGTAGCATGCTCACCATTACCTTGAAGTGATCTGTTTCATAAAGGTTTACCACCTTGTCAATGGTTGGCTTTGTTGCCATATTTACCACCCTCTTTGCTATTTCTACATATGTATGTTCATCTTTGTTCTTTTGATTTTGCTCTTCTGCATCCTGTTTGTATTTTATGAATGGCCATGGTTGGGTGGTTGTGGTATACACCTCCGTTCCTCTTGCAGTTTGCACAGTCTTTGTTGGTGTTATTGCACTGGGTATAAACATACTCTTCCTCTGCACAGTTGGAGCAGTGTTTGTATCCATTTCTGGACAGTCCTTTGTAGAATGTTCTTCAAATTTGTAACATGTGAAGAATGTCAGGAGGCTTTTGAACTTTTCCCTCGTTATATGATGTGGGGATATTGACATGCTGCATGATTGGAAACCATTTTGGAGAACCCTGTCTGCAAATGCATTTTCTTCGAAGCAGATCTTTAGTACACGAGTGTAGTTTTTTATTTTTATTACCTCTTCAATGTTAAATCCTTCATTTCTGTTATTTGTCTTCGAGAATTCTACCGTTTCCCCGCCTACTTGAGAATCAAGTTTCCTTACCAAACTGATCTCCTGTCTTTAAGTTCAGGGGGCATGACCAAACTAAGTCCATTTTTGGCATAGATTTGTTTTTCTTTCGTGGTAAGCAGTTTATCTGGATCGTTTTTATTCCTGCAAATGACTTTGAATCCTTCATTCTGGTTAAACACCTTGTTGAAGGGCACCCCTAGCTCAACATATGTTAGGGTAATCATACTTGATTAATCAACGGGTTTATTTTGTCTCTTACCGTTATTCTTAGGTTAACTGCCATTTTTACTTGTAAAAGGTTATTGGAGACCCTTCTGTGTTTTACCAAAGGCATCCCCTACAGAGTGGAGTGACTGCACGATCACACTCGTCACTGTGGGCTCGGTCTGTTTTTCCCCGACCCCAATGGCCACACACAATCCCACACACGTGTGAGGTGTACGCCACTGGAGGGGCTCCGGCACGAATGCTTATAAAAAAAATGCAGGTGCTTCGGCCAGGGAAAGTAATAAGAAATCTTAGGTTGGAGAAAAAGCTCTCCAACCACGTCAGGAAGGCCAAGAAACAGCAACCCTACAGCAGGAGTGTGGGTCACTCACATTACCCGTAGGAAGAAGAGCTGTTGTTGGCAATCCTTAACGTTTGTGAGTAGGTCTGAACTCTAGTCTTGAGTTGTGTGGCAGCGCTATTCAAGAACGGTTGAGGTTGTTCGCTTAATTTAGCCGGTTCTAAGAGTTTTTTCTGGTTGGTGAGGTCAAGGTACGGTCTGGGTCAAGTCGTGATAGGCTGTTCAGGGGCGTTCCCGCTGCTGTTAGTTACCAATTGGATATTGTTTTCGGGAACATTATCTGTTACTGCTACTGGTGTCCGGCGAATATTCATCAGACTAAGACGTAATTATTGAAAATGCTAATATATAATTGTACAGTAAAGGAGAGTGTGATCAAGTCCCTAGGAACAGCAGGTGTCCACCATATTCAGGTCATTAGGTAGTAACCCAACCCTTTCACCTGGTTACAAATCTTGTTAATCACAAAATTGTCCAATTTGTAAATGCAATTACTAAAATTCATGTTGACAGATTCGGTGTGTTTTTGATAAGACTTGATTGAATTGAAAGATAATTTTGAGGAGGCATTATCCTAGTCATTGCAATGCTTATTATCTCTCATATGAATGAACAAAAGCATTGGAATCCTGGCCTTTCTTAACACTATATTCAAGCTGTTTAAGTCTAGTTTTAAGACCTTTTCCCGTCAGGCCTAAGTAGAACATATTACCTGTACATTCCGTGTAAGGAACCTTGTAAATGCAGCCACCTGCATCGCTGGGGGAGTTCTTAATTAACATTTGTTTTTTGCAGTGCATGAATCACTAAATGTTATATTTACGTTCCAAGTTTTCAGTTGTAGATGAATTTGAGAGAATTTTTTGTTAAAAGGTAATACTAAGAGATTCTTATTGTCATGGGAATGTTTAGGATCAGTTTCATAAAAAAAATTCTCAGCGATGTTAAGGCATTTGTTTATAAAAAAACTAGAGTATTTTAAGTTCAATTCAATATTATAGATATATTTATATTCGTCTCAATGAATTCCGGACTGCATATGTGTTGAGCATGTGAAAATATTGATGAGAATACTTACTGCTTGACTCTATTATGGTGGGCAGAATAATAATGAATATATGAACACACATGAGTAGGTTTCCTATGAATACTGAACTAAAAGGTTTTACATACTTTATGGATTAGACAGTCTAGGAATGGTAATTTGCAATCACTTTCTAATTTCACAGTGAATTTGATCGAGGGAGCTAAGTTGTTAAGTAGTTGTAGAAAGGCTTTTAAGTCCCCATTACATATCCAAAGACATATTACATCATCTACATATCTAAACCAAGCTGCTGAAGGTGGTGAAATATTATTTAGTAGTTTCCCCTAATAAATATAATTACACGAAAGCGCTGGGAACTTTGTGTTTTCTTGTTTCCTTGTGGTTATCAGCATATACTTGGATCACGCGCGCACCTACAGTGATGTACTTGCATATATATATATATATGTAACCGGTCGGAATTTACAGGACTTTAATTTCTCACTTGACTTGGGGTTTATTTAAAATTAATAGATGGTAATGGCAGTGGAAGCGCCCCTTTGAGAAAAATCCCGAACCAGCACAAGAACACTTAAAACTACTAAACAAAATAAATTGTCCGTGACCCGTGGAAGGATAGCATCTGTGACTGGGATGAATGAGACACACTGTTACATTTAGACACTTATATTCCCTCCAACACTACAAACACAATCCAATAATGGTACACCAATATGCGCACCTCTTAACTTGAACTTAAAACACTACTCTGGGGAATAAAAGTTATACATGATATAAAAATTATTAGAACCTCAGGCAACAATAAATTTGAAGTATTAAGAACTGTTCCGTGCACACATGAAACAGGCCTTAAAGGCTTTCACACAATAATATCAGTCACTTAGGTACCAAAAAAAGAAATTAACTACTCTACAATGAATAGGCCTTAAGGGCACTCAACAAAATTATATCAGTCACTAAGGAAATGGTAATAAAATATGAAATTAAATACTCTACAATGAATAGGCCTTAAGGGCACTCAACAAAATTATAGCACCCCAACAGATGCACACTTCCTAACCTAACCTAACCACTACTCTGGGGAACAAGGTTATACCTGAGATCAGAATTATGAAGAACAATCAGAGGCATTAAAAGAATCAAATCACAGTATCACTCTGGTTCCACTTGATGGCACAAACATTCAAAACAATATTATCAAAATTATCTAGAAACTATTAAACTACACCCGTAATAAGGGAGGGAAAATGTTCCTCCAGGTATCTCCTAGAGACCTAGACTCACGGTCTCAGTGTGTGACCATTAGTCTACTCAGATAGCCTCAGTGTACTCCCAGTGCGTCCATAAAGCGGACGGGAGTGAGCCAATCAGACCTTGTACAGTTGAGAGAAGCTTTAGCGTCCCGTGTCGTTTAGTTGTCCGGAGCACTCGTTCACTCAAGAGATCCTTTGCTACCCCGCTAAACAGTGACAGGCCTACTTTGATCGGTCCAATGGCGACAATCGCCACCCTCAATCCTCAACGGCAGTCTCAAACGGCAGTCAATCTCAGGTCAACTCCAGTCAACTTCAGTCAAGTGGGTTCTCACGGAAACCCTGAAATGAACTCACTGTTAGCTCTAGTTTACTTTATCACTGCCCTATCTAACCCTGTCTGAGATCGAATGAGACTTACTTGTTATACTGCAATATTTCAGCACAGGTGACTAGGCCACGTGACTATTTCTGGGACAGACGCGCAGGGACGTCTTGTTCGTGTGAGTGCTATCCGGGACTGAGAGAGAGCCCGCCTCGTGTCCTCTCAAGGCGTTAGCTTAGGCCTACGTGACCTATTTTCCGCCTAACTAATAACTCCTTGGGACACCCTTTAACATTATTCAGACTGCTAAACGATCTATAATAATTTCAAATTCAATAATAGTCCCTTAACTTCATGAATCGCATCATTATTAATCCGGTAAATTACATTTAATATCATATAGGCCTAGTTCCGCAATCTCCCACTATGTGCGGGGAGCGCGCTCTTCCCTCAGACGACCTTGAACGCTCAGTACCGCTAATGGCGGGGCATTCGAAATTACTCTGAAATTTCTGAATATTACATATATATATATATATATATATATATATATATATATATATATATATATATATATATATATATATATATATATATATATATATATATATATATATATATATTACGAGGTCTGTCCGGAAAGTATCCAGCCATTTACTATTAAAAAAAATATTGCTTACCTAGGACAATGGCGCCTTAGTCCCCTTCAAGGTAACATAAGAACATAAGAACATAAGAACATAAGAATGGAGGAAACTGCAGCGGGCCTATTGGCCCATACTGGGCAGTCCCGTTTACACCCAACCCCTATTGCTCATATGAGCATCCAACCTATGTTTGAAGCAATTCAGCGTATTCGAGTTAATGATGATATTTGGTAACTTGTTCCATTCATCCACTACTCTGTTTCCAAACCAGTGTTTACCTATTTCACGCCTAAATCTAAATTTGTCCAATTTAAAACCATTGTTACGAGTTCGCTCCTGGTTGGATAATTTGAGTACCTTTGTAATGTCCCCTTTGTTTAGCCCTGCCTTCCATTTATACACCTCTATCAGGTCGCCCCTCGCTCTACGTCTCTCAAGGGAGTGCAAATTAAGATGCTTTAACCTGTCTCTATACTCAAGGTTCCTGATACCCGGGATTAGTCTTGTCATTCTCCTCTGGATTCTTTCCAAGGATTCTATATCCATTCTGTAATACGGTGACCAGAACTGGACTGCGTAATCCAGGTGTGGTCTCACAAGAGCAAGATACAGTTTTAGGATGACCTCGCTAGTCTTGTAACTAACACTCCTTTGTATGAACCCAAGTACTTTATTAGCCTTGTTACGAGCAAAAACACATTGTTTACTTGGCTTAAGGTTCCTACTTATCATTACTCCTAAATCTCTCTCGCAGTCGGATTTCTCTATGGCATCGTTGTTCATCTGGTATCTGGTTTCCCTGTTTACATTCCCTATACTGAGTACTTTACATTTGTCAATGTTGAATTTCATCTGCCATTTTTCGGACCATTCGAAAAATTTGTTTAGATCCTCCTGTAGTTTTGCCGAGTCCTCGTCAGATTTGATAACACGTCCTATTTTAGTATCATCAGCAAATTTACTTATGTTGCTGTCTATGCCGATATCTATGTCGTTTATGTATATAATAAACAATAATGGTCCAAGTACTGAGCCTTGGGGAACTCCACTTGTGACGTTGCTCCAATGGGACTTAGTGCCGTTAATGCTCACTCGCTGTTTCCTGTCCTGTAACCACGCCCTAATCCATTTAAGGATGTCACCTTTGATGCCATGAGCTTCTACCTTTCTAATTAGTCTTTCGTGGGGTACTCTGTCGAAGGCTTTGCTAAAGTCGAGATATACCACATCATAATTGTGCCCCTCGTCCACTGATTCGAAAACTGATGAAAAGAATGTTAATAGATTAGTTAGGCAAGAACGTCCGCTTGTGAAGCCATGCTGGGAATCATTGATCAATCTGTGCTTCTCCAGGTGATTTCGAATAGAGTTTGAAATGATTGCTTCCAGTAATTTGCCTACTATTGATGTTAGACTGATTGGGCGGTAGTTAGAGGATAGTGATCTATCCCCCTTCTTGAAGATCGGTATTACATTCGCTATCCTCCAGGATTCTGGTACTACACCTGTTTTTAAGGACATGTTAAACAACTTTGCTAAGGGCATACTAAGCTCTTCCTTACATTCCTTTAATACTCTGGCAAATATCTCATCGGGACCAGGTGACTTATTAGGCTTTAGTTTGTCTATTTGCTTACTAACATCGTTACTAGTCACTACTATCTCACTTAATTTGTTTTCTTCACTATCTCTGAATAGAGTCGGTGCCTCGGGTATCATGTTTAAATTTTCGCTGGTGAAAACTGTTGAAAAATATTTATTCAAATTATTGCTCATTTCTCCGTCGTTATCAGTGAGCTCGCCGGAGTCTGACCGTATTGGTCCAATCTTTTCTCGTGTTTTAGTTTGGTACATTTGGTAGAATCCTTTGGGGTTTGTCTTTGCCTCCCTTGCTATCCTTACCTCATTATTCCTCTTTGCTTTCCTTATCTCGGTTTTAACCCTACTCGCCAATACCCTATAATAGTCCCGGAGGTGAATTTCGCCACGATTTATCCTTCTACCTATAGCCTTCCTTTGGCCAATGATGTTCTTTAAATAATTATTTATCCATTTAGGGTCATTGTTGTTTGATCTGAGTTTTTTGTATGGTATGTTCTGCCTTTGTGCATTAAGTAACTCACTATTTAAATTGTCGTGGAACTCGGCAATCTCAGATCTCGTTATCAGGTCGGTGTCATCTGTCAGGTTCACGGCCAAGCGCGACACCCCCTCTCTTAGCTGCCTCTTTAAACTGTCAAAGTTTGCCCTTCTGAAATCTGGTACTTTAGTGGAATTTTCCTTACGTCTGCCCTGAAAATCTAACTGGAATCGAATTTCTTTGTGATCGCTGTTTGCAAGTTCGTTCCCTACCTCGACATTGCTAATGAGGTTTTCTCTGTTTGACAAAACTAAATCCAATATATTATTACCCCGTGTGGGTTCGGTTATATGTTGACTTAGGAAACAGTCCTGGATCGTCTCGAGAAAATCCTCTGATTCTGAGTTTCCCGTAAGGTCGGTCCAATCTATTTGGCCAAGGTTAAAGTCGCCTACTATACAGACTTTGTTGTGTATGGAAGCCCTGCGCATTTCATCCCAGATAAGTCGCTCATTGACTCTGTCAAGATTGGGGGGTCTATATATTACTCCTGTGATTAATTTTTCCCGACCGTCGCTTAATTCTATCCAAATTGTTTCTGTACTCCTCTCAGTTTTTATTTCCTTATTTATTTCACACTTCAGATTATCCCTAACATAGATTGCTACTCCGCCTCCTTTCCTGGTCTGCCTATCGGTATGGAACAGTTTGTAACCCGCAATTTGGTATTCGACTGGTAATTCACGTGTGTCTAGGTTGATCCATGTTTCAGTGAATGCAATTATATCGATTTCTTCTGTACATACCAAGGCCCTAATATCATCCATTTTGTTTCTCATACTTCTACTGTTCGCGTAATATACATTTAAGTTAGTCGTGTTCTGAGTCCTTCCCTTACCGCGTTTAGTTTTAAACTCCCTGTCTAATTTAGTTATGTCATCATTCCTAACACTATTTCCCTGTAATCTTTCGCCTTGTTTACCCGCTCCCACTGCAGTCTCCTCCACCCCCGTGCCCCTATGTTCTCTTAGCAGTTTAAAGACTTCGATATCTTTTGAACTGCCCCCTCTAGAGCCCCAGCCAGGGTTGCTACTCCATCCCTAGACAGGTGCACCCCATCCCTAGCATAAAGGTCCCTTCTGCCATAGAAGTTGTCCCAGTTGTCAATGAATGGGACTGATATTGACTTGCAATATCTGTCAAGACGGTCGTTAACACCAACCGCCCTTGACAACCATTCACTGCCAACTCTCCTTCTAGGCAGGACACAGCATATGATAGGGATCCCTCCCTTAGTCCTAATACGATCTATGGCTGCCTTGAACTTATCAAGAAGCTCCTCGCTCCTACACCGGCCAATATCATTGCCTCCTGCACTGAGGCAGATAATGGGTTTGTTCCCATTACCAGACAAGATATTGTCCATCCTGTCAATTATATCCCCCACCCCAGCTCCTGGCAAACACACCCTCATCCTATTTTTGTTTTTACCACAAAAGGCCCTGTCCATGTACCTTACCTGTGAGTCACCAACAATTAAAGTTTTTATACCTTCCTTGTCATCCCTGTCCCTGACTGTACTAACGTCCAATTCGTCTATCAAGGGACTGAACGGGTTGGTACACTTAGCTGTTGTTGTCGTTGTTGTCGTATCCTTGGTGTGCTTCTTCACCAAAAGCTTTGTCTTCCCACTACTCACAATTTTCCACTCGCTTGATTTTTCGTCAGCCACTGGCTTTACTCGTCCAGCCTCTCCTTTTAACATCGCCAGCTCTTCCCTTAATTTCAAGTTCTCCAACTTGACCTTCCCCAATTCTTCAGTGGACCACTCCAGTTTGGTCACCAAACTCTCATACCCAAGACCGCACCTTGCTCTGGCCATATCTGATAATTATCCCTCCGGAGCTAACCCTGCCGTGACCTTTCCCCTAGTGAGGTCAGAACACAACTGCTCTCCTTGGGATCTCGCACACTTCTCCCAGTGTCCCTTCCACTTTTCAAAACAGTCTGTAAAGTCCTCTTTCGGGATCTTCATCAGCTATTATTTTATATTTATTTTATGCTAATATAACATAAAACACTTTCTTTAATTTCTTTGGTTATGTTTTATAAGTTATTTCTATGTCTTATGTAACCTTCTTTAATTTTCTTAGTTATATTATTTTTTATTTTCTGATTTACTTGCTAAATCTTATATATTTCAATCTACAGTATGTCATTTTTGTTTCTTATTTTTTCCTCTTACTTTCAGTATTTATCAGTGCTTCTTGTGTGTGTATTTCCTCTTACTACTATTCTCAGCTGTGATTAGTTAGATTCTATTCAACGGATTAACCTGGGAAAACCATTTCATTCCTTAACAACACCTATTAGTAGAATTATTATACTTACACGGTAGACTGCCACCACCACAGGCTTCTATTAGAATATAACTGGTATCATTAAAAGTGTTAGGGAGTGTTACCGCCACGCACATTGTGCGCGCCGTCCACATTTTAAGTGAAGAAACTGTTTACAACTCAGAATAGATTACTAATCGAGATGGAGCTGGGAGCAGCTGTTTGACTGCTCGAGGGTCAGTCTATCGCCTGCTACTGTAAAGGCAACATCTTGATTCTCGTCAGCCAACATTTTCCTGCAGGACATTATATTTGTTCTCGTTGGTCTAACCCTAAACCCCAAAACGTGAGTGTGATTGTAAACTGTTGAATCCTCTGAGAACTCTAAATAACTTTAATAAGTGTAATTACGTACTGTATATTTATCTTATTATTCAAACTTTGTCCTGATGTACCAGCAGTTGTTATATGTGAATTGTATTCAACAGGCTTTGACCGAATTATACTCATCTCTTCAACGACAAGGGTCTTATTGTCCTGCACAAACCAAAATCGCTTCTATGAGCGATTACAGGGAGTGTGATAGATGAACTTAGGCACGTGGGATACAGTGTTTATTTTCTGAGAACCAATGGTTAGAAGGAAAGGAGCAATGATTCTCACAATATACTGAATCAATATGTGAATAGTATGTCAATTTGAACCTTTATCCACAACAACAAAAATCGGTTTATTCTCTGATTACTTTATTGCAACACACAGACAAGAATGGACCACTAGGTCGTACTTTATACGTAAAAAAAGAAGATCTTCAATTATGCGTTACTACATCAAACAACTGTTATATTATTAGCTTGACAATAAAGATGGTCACTTTACACACTTGCTAATTGCAGTGATATTAATACATTACTTATAACATCATGTTATTACTAAATGAACAGCATGGAAAAATGTACCAGTGTAGCGTACTGTATTGTAGCCAGTAGTCAATTATCTTTAGATGTCTATTATCTCTTTGTATGGCCACACAACGTACGTACATGGAGATATCTCACACTCAGGAATGAGGTAGAATAGAAACTCACGATGCGTTTTCTGTATATATATATTGTTCCACAGAGTAGTGCTAAGGAGTTACTAGGTGAGGTGTAGCTTGCTCAGAGTTCCTGTAGGGCGAGGAGCTCTCTGAGGAAGCTGGGTGGTGAGGTGCTCTTGCTGGTCCTGCAGGTCATAGTAGAATGCTCTCCCGGTCGGTCGGTCGGTGATACGGAGAGAAGAGAGCATTTGCTCTGAGGGTGCAAGAAGGGACCAGTACAAGGTAAAATTCAGAAGTGGGAAATAGAGGAGGAGGTTAACAGCAGGTGGGCTATCCACCTTGCGGAGACGGGTTTTTTTGTCTTCCGTCAACAGTGCTGCATTAGAGGACTCATGCGGTTAGGGAAGGCCGGTCTCAGCCAAGCTAAGCTAAGTTGTTCTATTTGATGTTTCCTTGGGGCATATTATGATAGGGGGGGGGGGGGGTCCCTCCAGGTCCTTGTGGCACCGGAGGGATGATCCCCATCTTTTTCGTTTGGGGGTGTTTGTGAACTATTTAGGTCTTCGTTTATTTATGGGGTCCCTCCAGGTCCTTGTGTGACTGGAGAGTTGTGCCCATCTTTTGGTTCTTTTTTATTGTGTATATAGAGGCTCTGGTTCTTCGTTATCATTTTTCCTGCTTCTAGGCCACCATCTGTGCGATGTGTTGTTGTTTTCCTCAATTAGTTGGTTTAGTATGGGATCCTGCTCTTGCTGGATTTTTTCCCATATTGCATTTGCTTGGTGTGTATTCTGGCGTTGAGTGGGTCTATGCCGTGTTCTTTGTGTATGTCTTGTGCTGTTTGTGTGTATGGTGGTTGGTGTTTTGCCGCTCTTCTGAGGGCTATATTTTGCACTGCTTGAAATTTAAGTTGGTTTGTTCTTGCGATTGTGTTCAGAGGTATCGGAGGGTATTCTAAGTGTGGTCTGATCAGTGCTTTGTATAGGTGCAATTGCGTGTTGGTTTTTAATTGGCGGAATCTTCTGAGCTTTGTAAGTTGTGATTTTGCCATAGCTGTAGATATATGAGACGAATATGGCTGTAATATGTAACTCTGTACTATTTACCATTATTGACTCAGGTCTCTGTATTATATGTTATATAATCATACTCCCTTTTGTCACTGAGTGTTAGTTCAGACTTTGGGCACATGCGCGCTGTACGCGCATGCGCAGATAGAGATACCCAGAGAGATTCCAAGACAGGATGCTGTTTACCCCTGCCTTAACGCCTTTTGTGTTTGTCCCAGAAATAAAACTTACGGACTTGACGTCAGTGTGTTTCCTTTAACCCTGAATGTAAGGACCACCTGAGTCTCCCACATGGCGCAGTGTTTAGCTGGGACATCACATTATTCAGAATTGGACTGGACACAGAATCTCTCTCGGAGCCGCCATCTTGTCAACTTCCCTTGTCGAGTGGATCTCGGCGCGTACCTCAACACGATATTCCTGGATTTACAGTGCAGTGTTGTGAAGTGCCTTTTCAGTGTTGTGTGTGCCCTTTAGTGTCTTTAAAGTGTTTCCCCGTGTTCCTGCACTTTTTACAAAAGAGGGAAGCCTTTTTAAGACCTATGGGAGAGCTCAAGTTTTGACATCCACCCCCGTTCATGTCTCGACTGGCACTGCGCCAGTGAGCCAGCCATCCCGCTCCCTAGCCAGCCTGCCCCGAGTACACGCACGAACGAACGCACACACACACACACTCACAGACGCTCGCAGATATTTTCCATTTAAAGACGATTGCTCTTCTGCTCACTTATTAATTACAGTAATTGTGAGAGAAATAAACCAGGCCATATGGAAGATCAGGAATTTATTGGGTTTTCTTCAGATACCCAACAAGCCCAACTTCAGACGGATGTCAGTGCAGTAAGTGGACTCCAAGTGGATCGGAAAGTGGATCAAGCGGCCCCACTCACCCTTAGCCCCCACTACACACGTCAGCAATCTGCCACAGGTGTCGACTTCCTTCATTTAATTCAGTTTTTGGAAGAAAACCGACGACAAGACGACATCAGGAGGCGACAGGAAGACGATGAACGAAGACGTGAAGAGAATCACAGACATCAACAAGAAAATGCCAGATTCAGTGCCATTATCGAGTTGTTGGCACCTGTTAACCTTCAAGCAGCTACTACACCTGCCTCTTCGTCCACAGGTGCACCTGCAGGGTCCTCTTCAACTTCTTTGCCCCCCCCCCACAGAAAGCACTTGCTCAGAATCCACCGCCACTCCAAGCTGATGCCTCGTTCCAGGTATTCCGTGAATGGCGTCGGAGGTGGGACGATTATTCGATGATGGTCTATTTATCAAGGTTGCCTAGGGAGAAACAGCTGATCCAGATGAGGATGTGTCTCACCCTAGAGACGCAACGTATCCTGGAGCACACCCTGCAAATTCCCCACGACACAGACAAGACTGTGAAGGACGTCTTGGATGCTTTACAGACGCATATCAAGGGTCTCCGCAACGAAGCTCTCCGTAGGAGAGAACTTCTCAGTTGTAAGCAGCTGGAGGGTGAGTCGTTTGCCGATTTCTACGTACGACTCAGACGCATCGCTGAGGAGGTTGACGTTTGTCCTGGGAACTCGTTGACTTGTGAGGAAACACAGCTGAAGATGATTATCCTCATGGGCGTGCGGGACGAAGAGCTAATTCAGAAGCTTATCTCCCTCGACACTGCCTCTTCTCTACAGGATGTTGTCACCACCTGCCGCTCTTACGAAGACACCAGAAGTGCGACTTCTGCCATTCGTGCTCCATCTAACCAGCTGTGTGCCATCTCCGCATATAAGAAGAACAAAGGACGTGACCGGACTTCAGCTTCACATCCGACTTCAGCTTCACATCCGATTTCAGCTTCGCATCAATCTTCAGCATCACTTCAGACTTCGACGCCAGGTCATTCCTGCCAGTATTGTGCTCGTCGGCATGGTTCTGCATGCCCTGCCGCTGACAGCACCTGCAATAACTGTGGCCGTCGTGGTCATTGGGCTAGGACACTGAAGTGCCCTGCCAACAACGTTCAGTGCCGCTCCTGTAGCCGCATTGGACACTATGACAAATGCTGTCAGTCACAGAAGAAGAATAATACTACTTGCAAGTCTCAGGCGGCGAAGAACAAGCGCTGTCGTCGCGTGGGACCCTCTTCTTCCCCTGTCAGCAAGACACCTCAGCCCATCTGTGTTCACCTGTCATACGGCGACATTACATCCCGTATCCAGATGCTTCCTGACACAGGTGCGGACGTCACAGTCATCGGCACAAGACACCTCGACATTCTGGGGATCCCTAGGAGCAGCTTGCAACCACCGTCAACTTCTACAACGCTCACCGCAGACGGTTCTACATTGGCACCTGCTCTGGGTACATTTCAGGCTACCCTCACCCTAGGTAAGCAGTCATGTTCTGCCAGGATTCAGGTCCACAAAGGTGTTCAGATGCCACTACTGTCTTATGGCCACTGTCAAGATTTGGCCATAATATCTCCAGACTTCCCTAAGCCAATTCTGGAAATAAAACATGTCAACAGGTGCAAGGAGCTGCCCCTCCCACCCAATACGTCACCTTCTGCAGCCAGGGAGTTCTTCCTACTGCAATTCAAGGACGTGCTGGTTTCCAAGGAGGACCTCAAGACGGCTCCACTCAAGCCAATGGCTGGCTCCCCCATGAGAATACACCTGAAGGATGACGCAGTACCTTCCGCCATCCACACACCGAGACAGATACCCTTCGCTTTCCAGAGCCAAGTTAAGAAGGAACTCGACTCTATGGTAGCCCAGGGGATCATTAAGCCTGCTGGTGACGACCCCTCGGATTGGTGTCACCCCATGGCAGCAGTCGCCAAGAACATTACTGGAGTTCGTATCACCGTCGACCTCACCAAGCTGAATAGCCAAGTTTCCCGCCCGACCCACCCTTCACCGACACCCTTCGCCGCTATACGCAGTGTGGACTCGAAGGCAAGGTACTTTACTACAGCAGATGCCTTATGTGGGTACTGGCAGATGGAACTTGCGGAAGAAGATCAGCACCTCACGACGTTCATCACACCGTACGGCCGATTTCAGCACTGCAGAGGACCTATGGGTTTCGCGGCTACTGGCAATGCTTTCTGCCTCCGTGGTGACATGGCCCTTCAGGGTGTGGCGAACTGTGTCAAGGTCATCGACGACGTGCTCCTATATGGCGAGGATTACTCCACGCATCTTGAGCGTATTCACCAGATGCTCACCAGGTGCCGCAAGTACGGGATCACCCTCAACAAGGATAAGTTTGTGGTCGCCGCACCTAGTGTGAACTTCTGTGGGTACACCCTCTCGGGCAAGGGCATCTCGGCTGATCCTGGAAAGGTCAGCGCGATCCGGGACTTCCCAACTCCTGCCAATCTGACCGACCTCCGCTCGTTCATGGGCCTGGTAAACCAGTTGGCTGAGTTCACCCCCGACATCGCCGCTGCAGCACAGCCCCTACGCCCCCTCATGAGCCCCAAGAGAACATTCACCTGGACAGCTGACCGTGATGAGGCATTCCGTCGCGTCAAGACAGCTCTCCTTAGCCCACCTGTTCTCGCTTCCTTCGACCCGGCCCTGCCAGTTGTCCTCCAGACTGATGCCTCTCGCCTCTACGGGATTGAATACGCTCTGCTACAGGACCACGGCAATGGACGCCTTCGTCTGGTTCAGTGTGGCTCTCAGTTTCTCACTGACGCCGAGACTCGCTACGCCACCATCGAACTGGAGCTGTTAGCCGCCGTCTGGGCCATGTCCAAATGTAGGTTGTATCTGATCGGCCTACAACACTTCAACCTCATAACGGATCATCGGCCACTCATCCCGATCCTGAACCACTACTCCTTGGATGCGGTCGAGAATCCCCGCCTCCAACGCCTTAAGGAGAAGATCTCGCCCTACCTCTTCACAGCTGTGTGGCGTGCGGGAAAGCTGCTCTGCATCCCTGATGCTTTGTCACGAGCCCCAGTCAGCCACCCCACACAAGAGGACGAGATCGCATGTGCTGATGCTACTGCACACCTCAGGACTGTAGTGACCGTGAACGCTGTCATCTCAGAAGAGTCTCCACCGCAGGATGACGACAGGACTCTTCAGTAACTCCGAGCCGCGGCAAGAGCGGACCCTTCGCACATCCGTCTACTGAACTGCGTGACCTCGGGATTTCCCTCCAACCGGTACGACTTACACAGCTCTTTACTCCCATACTGGAAGATGCCGGACGACCTCTATGCTGATGGAGACCTCGTCTTGTATGGAGCAAGAGTTGTGGTTCCTGCCGCCCTCCGCCGCCGCACCCTAGCCCACCTGCACGACAGCCACAGGGGTGTGGAAGCTACGAAGCGCCGGGCGAGACAAGCGGTTTTTTGGCCAGGCATCGACTCCGACATCGCTAGTTCCATTCAAGTCTGCGAGCCATGCCAGGTGCTGCAGCCTAGTCAGCAGCAGGAACCCCTCATGAACAACGACAACCCTACGAGGCCCTTTGAGTCCGTCTCTGCGGATTTCTTCGTTGTGGCGGGAAAGTCCTTTCTCGTCATCGCCGACCGGCTCTCAGGGTGGCCTGTTGTCGTTCCCTGCGGAGGCAACACTACTGCCTCTCATACAGTACGTATGTTCTATCGCTACTTCCGGGAAGTTGGTGTCCCTCTCCGCCTGAGGACTGACGGCGGGCCCCAGTTCACCAGCAACGACTTCCGGGACTGCATGGAGCGATGGGGAGTTTATCATGTGGTGTCCTCGCCACATTATCCCCAGTCCAATGGACATGCCGAGGCTGCCGTAAAGTCTGTCAAGCATCTCATCCTCAAGACGGCACCCTCAGGCAACATTGACTGTGAGAAGTTTGACCTGGGTTTATTGGAATTGTGGAATGCCTCCAACTTCACAGGTCGCTCCCCAGCACAGATGTTATATGGCCACCCACTACGGTCATGTGTCCTTGCCCATCCTGAGTCCTTCTCGAGGGAGTGGCAGGCCAAGACCGAGGACTGCGATCGTCGTACAGCCGCCCGTGCTGACCAGGTAAAGGCACAGTATGATCAGCACGCCCGACCCCTTCCCAGGTTGAGTATCGGGCAAACAGTTCGGATTCAAGACCCGATGTCTCACCGCTGGGACAAGGTCGGGGTGTTCATGGGCTGCGGCAAGACCAGGGATAACGAGGTCCGTCTCCCTAGTGGTCAGGTATGGTGGCGGAATCGCCGCTTCCTTCGTTCAGTACCGTCCCCTAGTAGTGAACCCCTCCCCCACATCCCTGTGAACCCTTGCTTGGACGAGAAAAGTAAGTCCTCATTCAGTGACCCCCCAGTTTTCCCACGTCACTCTCAAAGGCTCCTGGAAAAAGAGTCCGCTCGAGATTGCACTACGAGCGTGAGGGGGGAGGGAGGTGTAGATATATGAGACGAATATGGCTGTAATATGTTACTCTGTACTATTTACCATTATTGATTCAGGTCTCTGTACTATATGTTTTATAATCATGCTCCCTTTTGTCACTGAGTGTTAGTTCAGACTTTGGGCACATGCGCGCTGTACGCGCATGCGCAGATAGAGATACCCAGAGAGATTCCAAGACAGGACGCTGTTTACCCCTGTCTTAACTCCTTTTTGTGTTTGTCCCAGAAATAGAACTTACGGAATTGACATCAGTGTGTTTACTTTACCCCTGAATGTAAGGACCACGTGAGTCTCCCACAATAGCTATTCCTTCATTGATGTGGGGGATTATTCCGTTTCTTGTTATCTTGAATCCTAATATTTTTCCGTTGGCAGCATATGGTATTTGCTGGTTGTTGACAATAATAGGGTAGGGGTTTGTTTTTGCTATGTGAATTATTTTGAGTTTTTGGACATTGGTTTTTATCTTCCATTTTCGTTCATAGTTATTTATTATTTCTATTTCTCTGCTTGTTCTAATGGCCATCAATTGTTTGGATGAGCGTAGCGAGAGGGCCAATCACAGAGGAGGAGGCCAGGCACTCTGGTCCTAGCGTTGCTACGTGTGCGTCCGCACTGGGGAGTAGGTCTACCGGCACCGCTGGCTGTACGCTGATTGGCTGGAAGGCGCGCTGGGGCTCAGTCGTCCCTTGTAGGGGATGGAGTCTACTACAATACTCCCCTTCCCCTCCGGGAGCGGCGGGAGGCTGGAGGTTGACAGGGTTGTGTCCCACAAGGGACACATAACGGGCAGGTGTACGTACCACTAGGGTGTGTCATAGGAGGGAAGATCAGCTAAAACTAATGGCCCATCACTTTTTTGGTAGATTTTAGTATATATAAACAGAAAATAATTTCAGTTTCAATATTTTGCAACCTTTTGCTAGGTAAATTTTAGCGTGAAATTTATCGAAAATCTAACGTACAGCTGCATTAGTGCATTACAATTAAATAGTGAACATTGCTTTCTGACTTCATTCTTTAACAACCCAACTAACAATATTTTTTTCTGTTTCAGATTCTGATGCATTTATAAGTTGATAATATTTGCGATGGCTGCTTGTGTCAGGACGAGGAACCAAAAATCCAGCCATCTCAGTCACTATCTTGGGTCTGGGAGAGAGCTCCTGAAGTCGGAGTTGCCTATATTGAGAGATGCTTTGAGATACGGTGTTTTAATCAGGTAAATCAGTGAAAAGAACCAAAGAACTTGCACAAACAAAGACATTGCCAGTGTTATGACCAAAGCTGTCTTGGCACAGTACACTCTGGCTAACGCTCAGTTCAAGCCTCCAGTCATAACAAGTCAGAAGAAGATTAGTGAGAGACTGCTAGCCAGTTGGGAAAAGGCAAGAGATATTTCTCTTGGGAGAGGAAAACTTGCAGTTAAGGACAGCTTTGCCAAGCAACTGGACCAGTTATTTGACATAATTACTTGCAAGTGCCCAATTGTTCTCTGTCCTGAGCTTGGATGCGATCGTGACTGTAAATCCGAGGCCCACATCCCCTGTATTTGCAAGCGTGAACTGAAGATTTCTGTGATCGAACTGGCATTTGTCAAAGCACAGAGAGAGAAGACTGGCAGTATAGGGGCTCTCATGATTTCTAGCCAAGATATTCCGGAGTCCAAGAGACAGGAGGCTGCCACAGAGAGACAGAAGAGGAGAAGAGTTGCCGAGGAAAAGAGACTTGAGAAGGCCCAGGGTGAGGTAAAAAAGGCCGATGATTGGAGTCAAGCTGATTCAGAGTTTAATGACTTCCCCATGGCTGATCCGAGTGCTGACCAGGAGAATGGTGACTTTGTCCCTATCCCAGAAAATAATGATCCCAAACCTTCCAGGTATAAGATTCGAAATAGGAAAGATATCCCGAGCATAGCTCTGGCCAGCATGCGACACCACACTGGTCTCAGAGAAACTGCAGAGATAGCAACAGCTGCCTGGATTGACGGTGGTTTGATAACACCTGATGATGTTCACCTGGTGATAGAGCATAACAAAGTAAGGAGAGCTCAGGAGAAACTTGTCAGTAACCTAGAAGAGGAGTTTGATAAGGGGATAAGAGAAAATGGAATCAATTGTTTGTTCTTTGATGGGAGAAGGGATGACACTAAAGTGTTCATGAAAGTTGGAGATTCTGACAAGTTGTTCCCTGCCATGGTGAAGGAGGAACACTACTCCTGCTGCAGTGAACCAGGAGGGAAGTATTTGTGGCATTTCACTCCAGAGAAGGATGACATCAGGAAACCAGCTGAGATAGTGGCAGATAACATTGTGAACTGGCTCAGAGAGAGGAAAGTAGACCAGACCCTGCAGGCCATTGGAGGGGACAGCACCAACACGAACACAGGGTGGCAAGGGGGGGTCATACAGTGGATAGAGCGGAAGATTGGGAGGAAGCTGGTCTGGATTGTTTGTGACCTCCACACCAACGAGTTGCCACTCAGACATCTGATCCACGAGCTGGATGGCAAGACTTTTTCAAACAACAGATGGTCTGGTCCTCTTGGCAAGATGCTGGACTCTGCAACTGAGTTAGAAATAAATCCGAGCATTGAAAAAATCACAGTTGGCCCTCCACTCGTTGAGCTTGCACATACTGTCATTGACGACCTGAGTACTGACCAGTAATATGGCTACATGATTTTCAGTGCCTTCAAAACTGGGGTCATGCCTGATAGACTTGCTTACCTGCAGATAGGTCCAGTCTCACATTCTAGGTGGCTCACAACGGCTCTCAGGTTCTGCAGAATTTGGGTCGCTCATCATAAACTGAAAGGGAACCAGCTTCACAACCTGAGACTTATTGTCCAATTCATCGTGAGTGTCTACTTGCCAAATTGGTTCAGCACCAAGGTCAAGTCATCGTTCTCCGAAGGTCCGAGGCATGTTTTCTTCCAGCTTGAGCTCCTGAGGAGTCAGCCAAGGAAGGTTGTTCAGATTGTGGAGCAGACTGTGAGGAGATCTTCCTGGTATGCTCATCCCGAGGCAGTTCTGCAGACAATGCTCTGCAGTAAGGATGAGGAGGAGAGAAGAGTGGCAATCAAAAAGATCTTGGATATGAGACTTATGAGAGGATCTGGGCATGACGAATCAGTTGGTGACGATTCCTTCAGGGTCAGGAAGACTCCTGAAGTCAATCTAGGTACCAAGACCCTCACTGATCTCATAGATCTTGATAACATCCAGGCTGGCAGTGAGCTCCCTCTGACCTGCAGCCTCACCAATGTTCAAGTCAGAGCTTTCCTGGACAACCCCATGCATGTCCCTGCCTGGCCCTCGCACACCCAGAGTATAGAGCGTTGTGTACAGCAAGTGAGCGAGGCCAGCAGTCACATGTACAGCCAGGAAAGGAGGGAAGGCTACATCCGAGCTCAGGTGGTCAGCAGGGAGGTGATGAGTAGAAACAGAAGCAAGAAAGACATGTTCTCTATGGTGTGCAGCAACACCTGGTCGTAGTAGTAAAACCGGTTTTTATATTTGATGATTTTGTTTTCTAAAGGAATATTAAATTTAATAAATGTGTCAAGATCATTCGTTTCACTATTCTGGATCATTTTCATCCTAATAAATTAACCTGATACATTTACTTTCCTTTAAATAAACTATTTAGTGGTGTTGGTAAAAGGGTGGGAATACTGAATTTTCATGATTTCAAGTAAAAATTTACCTAGCAAAAAATGAAAACTTTTCAAATCTGAAGATATCACATGATTCTGCACATAGAACTACATCATTAATACCATGGGCCGATTTTTCAAACTCAAAAAAAAAAATTCGCCTCCGTATGACACACCCTACTGGCTCAGTCCTGTCGCCTCCCTTTATTCTTCCCCTGAGCCTCCTTCCCCCCTGTCACTTGTATTTCATTTCATGTCATGTTACGTCTTAGTCTTGTGAATATTCGCCGGACTGGCAGCAGCGGGAACGCACCTTCCCTGATTAGCCAATCACGACTTGATCCAGACTGTACCTTGACATCGCCATCCAGAGCAATTCTTAGAACCGGGTTAACTGAGCGAACGACCTCAAACTTTCCTGGATAGCACTTCCACACAACTCAAGACTAGAATTCCGACCTCCTCACAAACGCTTAGGATTGCCAACAACAGCTTTTCTCCCTTCGGGCAATGTGAGTGACCCACACTCCTGCTGTAGGGTTGCTGTTTCTTGGCCTTCCTGACGTGGTTGGAGGGCTTTTTCTCCACCCTACGATTTCTTATTACTTACCCTGGCCGAAGCACCTGCATTTTTTTTTCTTAAGCATTCGTGCCGGAGCCCCTCTAGTGGCGCACACCTCACACGTGTGTGGGATTATGTGTGGTCATTGGGGTCAGGGAAAAACAGGCCGAACCCATAGCAACGACTGTGATCGTGCAGTCACTCCACTGTGCAGGGGTTGTCTTTGGTAAAACACAGAAGGATCTCCAATAAACTTCTACATGTAAAAATAGCAGTTAACCTAAGAATAACGGTAAAAGACAAAAATAAACCCGTTGACCGATCAGGTTTGATCATCCTAGCATACGTTGAGCTAGGGGTGCCCTTCAGCAGGGTGTTTAACCAGAATGAGGGATTCAAAGTTATTTACAGCAATGAAAATGATGCAGACAAACTGCTTACCAAGAAAGCAAAACAAATCTTTGCCAGAAATAAACTTAGATTGGTCGTGCCCCCTGAGCTTAAAGCCAGAAGATCAGTTTTCGTAAGGACACTTAATTCTCAAGTAGGTGGAGAAACGGCAGAATTCTTGAAGACGAATATAAAGAACAGAAATGAAGGACTTAAGATTGAAGGGGTAATTAAAATAAAAAAACTACACTCGTGTACTAAAGATCTGCTTCGAAGAAACGGCCATGGCAGACAGGGTTCTCCAAAATGGCTTCCTAGCATGCAGCATGTCAATATCCCCACACCAAATATGGAGGGAAAAGTTCAAAAGCCTCCTGAAATTCTTCACGTATTACAAATTTGAAGAAAATTCTACAAAGGACTGTCCAGAAAAGGATAAAAAACACTGCTCCAACTGTGCAGAGGAAGAGCATGTTTATACCCAGTGCAGTACTACCAACAAAGACTGTGTAAACTGCCCTATTAAAAAGACCTTCATAAAATACAAACAGGATGCAGAAGAGCAAAATGAAAAGAACAAAGATCAACATACATATGTAGAAATAGCAAAGAGGGTGGTAAACCCTTATGAAACAGATCACTTCAAGGTAATGGTGAGCATGCTACATGCTCACCTCCACAGCATAATAGCCTCAGGGTACTATGCCGATGAACTAAATAGAATACTGGAAATAAACAACATGCCACAAAAGAACTTCCCATCAAACCTCAAATCAGCATATCTCTTACCCGCCACCAGCACTCCAGAGCTTACTGAACACTTTAGGCAAAGATTAGATGTTCCCAAGGAAACAACAGCAGCACAAGCAACCTCTGATACCGAGCCTGAAAAAGCTATACAACCCAGAGAGATAAACGAGAAGCCAAGAGACCCAAGAATACCAAAGGCACGGGCCAAAAGAGGAAAACAGAAGTAGATAATGCTGAAAATATAGTTAGTCATAATAACAAACATCAAAGTAATTAATGTAAAACAGATAGAAACGGAAGAAATATATTGAGTGTTTATTATACTAATAGTAGAAGCTTGTGTAACAAAATGGACCAGCTCAGAGCCATTGTTAGTAAAGAGAACATAGATATAATTGCAATAACGGAAACATGGATAAATTCAAACAGCAAACATTTTTTAGCAGAATTTTATATTCCAGGATATAACCTATTTAAATTTGACAGAGTAGGAAGGGGAGGGGGTGGTATAGCAGTGTATATCAGGGTGTCATTAAAAACTGCAATAAATCAAACATTAAAACAAATAGCGACAATGAAAGTATTTGAATGGAGAGATTGGTGAGGGCAATGAGTCCGTAGTCATTGGTGTTATGTATAGACCACCTAATTTGAGTAGAAACAATGGTAAATTGCTATGGGAGGAAATAAAGAAGGCATCTGATAGAAACAATGTATGTATTCTAGGCGATTTCAACTTTTCAGGCTTAGATTGGAAAAATCAACTTAGCGATAATGAATCTGAAGATTTTCTAGAAGTAGTACAAGATAGTTTTTTATATCAATTCATAAACTCGCCAACTAGAGGAAATAATATCCTCGATTTAGTTCTCAGTAATAATGAAAATCTAGTAAAAGATGTTGGGATTGGAGACGAACTAGGAAACAGTGATCATAAAGCCATATATTTTAACATAATATGGAATGGCAGGAAGAAGGAAAATTCGGCCTTGATCCCGGATTTTAGGAAGGCTAATTACGGTAGCTTAAGGAGAGACCTAAGGGATGACCCTATGGTCAAAAGATTAATCCTCCCCACACCTCCGGAAACTGTCAACTTAGGCCGGGAGTACCCCGAATTTAATTTAGCAGCTACTTATGAACAATTTATTGCGACAATCCATAATGCTCAAAATAAACACATCCCTAAAAGAAAATTCAGATCGATACAGAACAAACCAAAATGGATGAATAATAGACTCTTAGATCTTCTAGGGAAAAAGAAAGGAGTATATAGAAAAGTTAAGAAAGGCGAAAATCACTTACTTGGTTACTATCAGAACCTAACAAGACAGGTAAAAACAGAAATTAGGAAAGCAAAGAGAAATTATGAAATCAAGGTAGCAAACGAATCGAAAAATAACCCCAAAGCTTTTTATCAACTGTATAAATCAAAGGTTAGAGATACAATAGGTCCCCTTAAAACTACGACAGGAGAAATGACTGATGATGAGTTAGAAATGTGTAGTACGTTAAATAGTCATTTTCGCTCTGTATTCACAAATGAAAACCTAGCACAGTTTCCAGAAGTTCATAAGGTATATAACGACAGTATAGGAAATATGTTGGTGAATATCAATATTACTAGTAACGATGTGCTTAAAGAAATTAACAAACTGAAGCCTCATAAATCGCCTGGTCCAGACGAGGTATATGCTAGAATATTAAAAGAATGTAGAGATGAGTTGAGTAATCCATTAGCAGTTTTATTTAATAAGTCATTAGAATCGGGCCTAGTGCCAGAAGCTTGGAAACTTGCCAATGTATTTCCGATTTTCAAAAAAGGTGATAAATCAATTGCATCAAATTACCGTCCCATTAGTCTCACGTCAATCATAGGCAAGTTGCTAGAGTCAATTATTGCTACGAAAATCAGAAGCCACCTTGAAACATTCAACTTAATTCATTCTTCTCAGCACGGGTTCACCCAGGGACGTTCTTGTCTCACAAATTTGCTTAGCTTTTTCTCAGAAGTATTTGAAGCGGTAGATAATGATAAGTCATATGATATAATTTATTTAGATTTCAGTAAAGCATTCGATAGAGTCCCTCATGAGAGATTGATAAGGAAGGTAGAAGCACATAGAATAGGTGGATCATTATTAAAATGGATTAGGTCATGGTTAACTGGTAGGAAACAAAGAGTCAGCATAAATGGATTTAAGTCAGACTGGGGTGCGGTCAAAAGCGGAGTTCCCCAGTGATCTGTATTAGGCCCCCTGCTGTTTGTTATATTCATTAATGATCTTGATTTAGGTATAGCTAGTAGGATTAGTAAATTTGCAGATGACACCAAAATGGGGAGAGTGATAAATTCAGACAGTGACTTTGAACACCTTCAAAGAGATCTAGATACCTTACATGAGTGGTCAGTAGACTGACAAATGAATTTTAATACTGATAAATGCAAGGTACTACAGATAGGGAAGACGAATACAAACGTTAAGTATAAACTAGGTAACACGGAGATAGAAAACTCAGATTGTGAAAAAGATCTAGGTGTATTTGTTAGCAACGACTTGAAACCAAGAAAACAATGTATGAGCGTTCGCAACAAGGCAAACAGGATTCTTGGGTTCATATCTAGGAGTGTGAGTAACAGAACTGCTGACGTTATCTTGAAACTTTACCTAGCATTAGTGAGGCCACACATGAATTATGAGCTTCAATTCTGGTGTCCTTATTATAGAATGGACATAGATTCTGTGGAGAGAGTACAAAGAAGAATGACAAAAATGATCCATAATATTAGAAACCTTCCATATGAAGAAAGACTGAAAAGCTTAGGCTTGCATTCATTAGAGAGGCGTAGAGTTAGGGGAGATATGATAGAGGTGTTCAAGTTGGGTAAGTGGGATTAACAAGGGTAAAATGGAAGATGTTCTGAAGCTCAGTAATAACGAAATAACTAGAACAAATGGCTTTTAATTAGATAAATTCCGATTCAGAAAGGATATAGGCAAGCACTGGTTTGGTAATAGAGTTGTGGATATGTGGAATAGGCTACCGAGTGCTATAGTAGGATCGGGGATGCTAGGGAGCTTCAAGACGAAGTTGGATAGGCACATGGAAGTGCTGGGATGGGTGTGAAAGGGATCTGCCCTGTATGGGCCAGTCGGCCTCCTGCAGTATCCCACTTTCTTATGTTCTTATGTAACAATGAAGAAGAAAGAGGAGGAAGCCCACTTCAAAGCAACACCTAAAGACACATCAGCTATAGGACTAAGGTTCTATCAAACATCAAAAATAACATTCCCACCACACAAAAAACCTTCAGGAAAACTCATCAAGAGCTTAGTTACATCAAATTATATTGTATGGCAGTACACTGATGAACGATATGATGAAGACACCGTATGGAGAATGATCAAGAAAGACAAAATAAAATTGGGAACAAAAGATTCAATGTAATCTCACCAGCAGTGTACTGCGCAACTCATTGCCATTCCTAAAATCCCGTTTAATTCATATTACGCTACATAATATTCAAATCCACCGCGCTTGTAGAATCTCAGGAGCGTTTTACCCTCAGGATCACTCTCAGTAAGCCCCGCCTTCGAACACAGTTGTCACTACGTTTATTGCACTCTCTACTGGCCAACGCAACCTTGAATTAGTCTGTTTAAATCAACCCAAGTAATTCGCCAGACCTTTGTCAACTGAGGGTCATCTTTGAATGAGTAACAGTTAGTTTGTTTGTGATTATTGTCATTGCGTGAGTAGCGATCACTGGCAACTCAGGGGTATATAAGCTCGAGATAGCGAGGAATCAGCGTCCCCTGACGCTGATTCCCGTTTGTCTCCAGGTATGTTCTCTGTTTCCTAGCCATTCAGTTAATTCAGTCAATTGTAGTGATTATCAGTGTTCACCAGTGTTCATGATTTAACAGTTGAATTGTCATTCACCCAGTGTAGAAGTAATATAACGTAAATACGTCTGTCGTCTAGACAAGAGAGTTGGTTGGTGTTGTCATGTTTCTCAGTTCCCTGACGCTGATTCCCGTTTGTCTCCAGATCGAGGGTGGGCTTAATTGAAACCCACCCGTCGCTCGGAGCCGGTGGATACCCAGCAGTGGTCAATATAGGAGTGATGGCGCTGATTCGTCATGATTAATCGGCTTTACTCTACCTCGTGGGCCGAGGACCCCAGACCCATCTCGGGTCGGAGTGTAACCGACCACAACAACAGTTGGTAGAGGCGCCAGTGCTATACCCTGGGACAGGCCTTGGAATTATGGTCCACAGTGTGGTTGTATGTGTTTTTTTTACCAGTGTGTTTTATAAGAAATAAATCAATGAAGATATGTTATGGTTTCACCCTTCTTTACCCTTATCGATCTGATCAATGGAAAACCTAACCCAGTGCCTAGTCCGCTCTTCCCGCTACCGAACGAGCTACATGCTGTCCAGAGGGGGTCTGGTGGCAGCGACCCTTAGAAATTAAGATTAGAGTTAAGTTATCCCCTTAGATTTAGTGACCCCAGTCTGGCAGTATAAATTGGTGGCTATAGCGGTGGGATGGTTTTTATTCATTGATCAAATCCGAGGGAATTGAAGCTGTGATTTAAGTTGCAGAAAAAGAACAATAATAGAGAAGGTAAGGTAAGGGTGGTGTAGGTGTTGGAAAAAAAAACCCGCCCCCCTTACACAGGTGGCACGGAAGTGATGTAATTTACATGGTATCAAGATCAGGAGGAATAAATGTGATACTGTGGGTAATTTTTGTGTTTAAATGTGAGCTGTAATAACCATTTCTCCGTGCATCTACCTAACCATGTCACTGTGGCTAATGAATATTTCAGAGTGCTAATAATCTTGTAATGGAAATTTTCCAGTGTACAGTATAGTGTAATTCTGTGCAAAATTTTTTTTTGAGGTTACGGAGATGTTGAAAACAGTTCGTGGCAAATACGCGGCAAATACCTTACACGAAGTTAGGTTAGAACAATTGCCTCGAGAAAAATTAGAAATCTGTTTTAAAGTAAAGTGTACAGTAAAATGTATTGAAAAGTGTCTGAAAATGTCTGAAAACAGAAGTTAGCTACCTAATTTTTTTTTTGCAGTCTTTTGTGAAATCTCAGAAAAGTGTTGGTTGTATGTCAAGGTAAATTTTTTTTGGGTGCCTTTCTGCACTGGTACCATAGCAATTGTGATCACCTGAGTTAATACTTTGTTATTTACAGACAATGAGGGACATTGATCATGTGCCGTGTTACGAGTGTTGTGGACAGTGTCGATTTCTGAGTGTACCGGAAGGCCATAATTATATTAAGGTTATGTAACAGTGTTATTTGTAATTGACATAATATGGGTGTAGTTGTTTTAACTTTAATTGGAGGTGTTTTAGTTATAAGTTGAGGTCAGAATTGGGCAAGTGAAGTTATTTGTATAACCTGTGTTATGTTAGGTACCTGAGTGTTTTGTATTTTTTGTATTGTTTCTATTAGTATGATTTTTAGTGCAAAGGGAATTAGTTCTAGCAGTGCAGACTGACTGGCATGGTCAGTAAGTGTGTTTTATGTTTAGATGAGAGCTAATACATGTATAATTTCAGCAATTGCGTTGAGGGGTTGAGGACTATGTGGTGATATGGACATCTGTGAAAGAATGCAATCTTAGAAAATTTATTGTAGAAAATACATGTAAGGACTCCCAAGTGTGAGTACAACAGAGTACATTGTGAAGTAATAAGTGTTAAAATCATGGCAATTGAAAAGTCATTCAATACTTGTTGAGTACCGAAGGGACAGTCTCGTAAAGTATTACCATATTACCACTGATTTTTTTTTTGTGAGCTTGACTCAGTTTATGTGTGTCAGAATTTTTTTTTGGGTTGTTGACTTCGTCAGTCGTACTGAAGTCACCCTAATATTATAAATCCCAGTTCTTATGAACTGAAGTCCGGAAATCCAGTTGCTGCCTATGTTGTCGAAAAGAAAAATCTCAGTTATGTGTGTCAGAATTTTTTTGGGGTTGTTGACTTCGTCAGTCGTACTGAAGTCACCCTAATATTATAAATCCCAGTTCTTATGAACTGAAGTCCGGAAATCCAGTTGCTGCCTATGTTGTCGAAAGGAAAAATCTCAGTTATGTGTCTCAGAATTTTTTTTTGGGTTGTTGACTTCGTCAGTCGTACTGAAGTCACCCCAACATTATAAATCCCAGTTCTTATGAACTGAAGTCCGGAGATCCAGTTGCTGCCTATGTTGTCGAAAGAAAAAAAATCTCAGTTTATGTGTGTAGGAAGTTTTTTTTTGCGGGGGGTTGTTGACTCACTCCGGGTGAGGGAGTCACCCCGACTTTCAAATACCAATTCTTCTGAACTGTGAGATAGGAAATACGTATCTTGTGTTATGAACCCCAAGGTGTATGTCTAGAACCATGGTTTTGTGTTGAAAAGGTGAATTATTATTGAAATGAAGTAGTAATCTGAGGAAGCGTCTGATGAAACTAATTTCCCATTCATAGACAAGAATTTAAATTCCTGAGTATATGTAATTTCATGCAGAGTACTTTGTTGTATCTGTAATGTCAGAGCCACTGTTTATGTGTTAGTGCCAAAATATATTGAGGTATTATGCTGATGAACTGTTAGGGGAATGTTCCCCATACTATATTGTACGGAAATAAGAATTGATAAGTTGTTGCAGGTATAGGTTGCGGAGACTCGAGTATGAAACGTTTAAGTCTCCTTAAGTTTTGTTTTATATATTAAGGTACGGTACTCGCGAACTGTTACGATATGTCGAATGTATGTGCACTGCCGCGTTAGTGCTTTTGCCTATTATTCCGCATAATATGAATCCTTGGAAGGGGAAGGCTATGTACTGCGCAACTCATTGCCATTCCTAAAAGCCCGTTTAATTCATATTACGCTACATAATATTCAAATCCACCGCGCTTGTAGAATCTCAGGAACGTTTTACCCTCAGGATCACTCTCAGTAAGCCCCGCCTTCGAACACAGTTGTCACTACGTTTATTGCACTCTCTACTGGCCAACGCAACCTTGAATTAGTCTGTTTAAATCAACCCAAGTAATTCGCCAGACCTTTGTCAACTGAGGGTCATCTTTGAATGAGTAACAGTTAGTTTGTTTGTGATTAGTGTCATTGCGTGAGTAGCGATCACTGGCAACTCAGGGGTATATAAGCTCGAGATAGCGAGGAATCAGCGTCCCCTGACGCTGATTCCCGTTTGTCTCCAGGTATGTTCTGTTTCCTAGCCATTCAGTTAATTCAGTCAATTGTAGTGATTATCAGTGTTCACCAGTGTTCATGATTTAACAGTTGAATTGTCATTCACCCAGTGTAGAAGTAATATAACGTAAATACGTCTGTCGTCTAGACAAGAGAGTTGGTTGGTGTTGTCATGTTTCTCAGTTCCCTGACGCTGATTCCCGTTTGTCTCCAGATCGAGGGTGGGCTTAATTGAAACCCACCTGTCGCTCGGAGCCGGTGGATACCCAGCAGTGGTCAATATAGGAGTGATGGCGCTGATTCGTCATGATTAATCGGCTTTACTCTACCTCGTGGGCCGAGGACCCCAGACCCATCTCGGGTCGGAGTGAAACCGACCACAACAACAGTTGGTAGAGGCGCCAGTGCTATACCCTGGGACAGGCCTTGGAATTATGGTCCACAGTGTGGTTGTATGTGTTTTTTTTACCAGTGTGTTTTATAAGAAATAAATTAATGAAGACATGTTATGGTTTCACCCTTCTTTACCCTTATCGATCTGATCAATGGAAAACCAAACCCAGTGCCTAGTCCGCTCTGCCCGCTACCTAACGAGCTACATGCTGTCCAGAGGGGGTCTGGTGGCAGCGACCCTTAGAAATTAAGATTAGAGTTAAGTTATCCCCTTAGATTTAGTGACCCCAGTCTGGCAGTATAGCAGAACTAAATAGGAAAATATCGGGATTTCGTAAAATGAGATCACCGCCTCAACTACAACCCTCAAAGTAAAAGAAATAATGGAGCATCTTCAATTGAAAACACTCAAGATCTTGCAGCACAATGTCCGTGATTGGCATGCGTACAAACCATCACTTTGCAACATATACAACGAAATCAGTCTGGATATAAATCTAATAAATGCACATGGCGAACCTGACAACCAAAAAATATAAATATTCAACTATGACTCTCACCAATCGAGCAAAAGCGGGCAAAAACATGACGGAGTAGCAGTAGCGGTGAAAAGGGGAATCAAATATATAATATACAAATTTAACATTGAATTTATTGCTCGCAAATTACCAACCCACAAGAAGACCATTCCTCCCTATCGAAGACCTCCTTAGACTAATAAGCTATACTCTCCCAATGTACATCCTGGGAGATTTAAATGCTAAATATCGCATATTTAACATCGACAACAATAACCACATAGGTACAGCACTACAAAGAATAATAATCACCTGGGACCGGACTTCACCACATGGATGGGACCAAACAGCGTCACAACACCCGACAAAATCCAGTGTAACAACAAATCATTCCTAAATTACCACAAAGAGCAAGGCCCTATTACTTCAAGGAATCATTCCCAATAATATTCATAATCTCAATTAGCCCAATACAAATAAAAATACCACCAAGACTGCAGATGAGCAAAACAGACTGGATAAAATACAAGGAACTACTGGAAAATTATCCACTACTGAATATAAAACAAGCAACACCTGAAGAAATCAACGAAGAACTATAAAGCAAGCAATCAACGAAACAACCCCAGTAATGACATACAGAACCCTTCCAAGTAATAAACCCATTGAAATATTAAAGAAGCTACAAGTACAATAATACAAGGACATATATAGAACAAGCAGGACCCACTAGAGAACTACTCCAAAACGTAAGGGAAATTTAGCATGACCTCCAAGAAGAATATATAAAAATTAACAACGAAAAATTAAACAGTCTAATATCAAACATAGATACGAGAAAGGACACAAAAACATTCTGCAAAACATATTAATTGGCACCAAAAAGCAAACAGTATACTTTATACAGACCAGGAAAAGGAAGAGGCCTTTCGTAGAGAATGGAAAATATATACTGAATATCAGAATAAGAAAATGGGAACCTTGACAAAGAACATGAAGAAGCCATTACTGACTGGGTAAGAGAGCGAAACAATAGACTGACGCCCTACCATACAGGAAATCCAGATATACTAAAACCCAATAGATACCTAGGACACGATGACCTACTACACAACTTATGCAAATAAAAAAAAAATCCCGTGGAATAAGTGGCATAACTCGAAATATGTAATTAAACCTACTTAACAGACAAATACAAGCACTCCTAAATATATACAATTTAGCCCTATCAGCCGGTTACTTCCCCAATGCCCTCACAGGCGCTAAAATGATCTTCATTCCCAAAGAAGGCAAGGATCTAAAACAATTAACCAACTACAGACCGATATCTTTACTGGAAATAACTGGCAAACTCCAAGAGCGCATAATAAGCAACAGGCTACAAAAATTCCTAGATACAAACAATAAACACAACCCATGACAACATGACTTCAGGGGTGGGAGAGGAACCCAAACTGCAATAGCGATGATAACAGAAATCATCGCCCCCCCCTTCAAAAAAAAAGCATGGAAACCATATAAACCTTGTCCTGAGAGACATGGCAAAGGCCTTTAATAAAGAGTGGCACATAATCCTAGAGTACAAAATATTTTAACTACACCTGCCCGCAAAAAGCGAGAGAATACTGTGTGACTACCTCCGATACAGAAGAGCACAGCTGCAAATTGGTACGTATCTAGAACCAACCATAGACCTCGAAAGTGGAGTGCCCCAGTGGGGGGGGGGGGGGTGGGAGGGGTCCTGTCCTCATCACTATTCACGATATATACAAACAACCTACCAGAACCAACACAACACAGCGAACATATCATCTTCGAAGAAGACAGCACACAAATCATATCATCCCCTGGGAGGTCAAAGGCAATGATGGCACGCCACACAGCGCATGCAACATAGAATATTAATTAATACGAAAGAAAATTAAAGATTAAATCAAATATTAAAAAAATTAAAATCATTCCAATTCCCAAGAAAAAAGTCGAACCAGTCATCGTGCATGATGAAATTTACCCAATGAAGGTACCATAGTAGGACTCACGAACTCAAAAACCATATACCAAAGATTTATTAAAGAAAAGAACAACAAACTATGCAGTAAAATGTCAAAACTTTGGAGATTCCAAAACTTAAATACACAAAATAAACTAAAACTGTACTCAGTACTAATAAAATCAATAATAACTACACTCCTGTAGCAATCAACGCATTCAGTGACACAAGAATCAAGAAACTACAAACAATACAAAATAAATGTCTACCATTTATATATAACATCAGATATGAACAAAGGATAACAAACTAATTTGACACAGACTGCTTAACTTAACTTAATCGAAAAAATCTTAACTTAATTAGTTAATGTTAAAAAAATCAGGTTAACTTAACTGGAAAAAAATTAATTTAACTTAATTTAACTTGTTAAATTTGAAACTTAATCGCCCCATGTCTGATATATATATATATATATATATATTATCAACGACCTCACCAGCAAGGAATCGAACCCTCGACCTACTGGGTGTGACTAGGGAACGCTTACCGGCTAGGCCACAAGGACACTAAAAGCAGTTCTAGACTCTGTTATATTTCACACAAAGCCTGTTCATCGAGCTGATGGCGCCGTGAACCTCAATGGGAAACTGCCCGTGCCACTTATGTGGTGTCAGTAGCATTTTACCGAATCCAGCTGGTATGAAACGCGAGGTACATATATATACTTCATTTTTAGTCCATTTAACACGCGGACTTTGAACATATAATCAACGACCTCACCAGCAAGGAATCGAACCCTCGACCTACTGGGTGTGACTAGGGAACGCTTACCGGCTAGGCCACAAGGACACTAAAAGCAGTTCTAGACTCTGTTATATTTCACACAAAGCCTGTTCATCGAGCTGATGGCGCCGTGAACCTCAATGGGAAACTGCCCGTGCCACTTATGTGGTGTCAGTAGCATTTTACCGAATCCAGCTGGTATGAAACGCGAGGTACATATATATACTTCATTTTTAGTCCATTTAACACGCGGACTTTGAACATATAATCAACGACCTCACCAGCAAGGAATCGAACCCTCGACCTACTGGGTGTGACTAGGGAACGCTTACCGGCTAGGCCACAAGGACACTAAAAGCAGTTCTAGACTCTGTTATATTTCACACAAAGCCTGTTCATCGAGCTGATGGCGCCGTGAACCTCAATGGGAAACTGCCCGTGCCACTTATGTGGTGTCAGTAGGATTTTACCGAATTCGGTAAAATCCTACTGACACCACATAAGTGGCACGGGCAGTTTCCCATTGAGGTTCACGGCGCCATCAGCTCGATGAACAGGCTTTGTGTGAAATATAACAGAGTCTAGAACTGCTTTTAGTGTCCTTGTGGCCTAGCCGGTAAGCGTTCCCTAGTCACACCCAGTAGGTCGAGGGTTCGATTCCTTGCTGGTGAGGTCGTTGATTATATGTTCAAAGTCCGCGTGTTAAATGGACTAAAAATGAAGTATATATATGTACCCCGCGTTTCATACCAGCTGGATTCGGTAAAATGCTACTGACACCACATAAGTGGCACGGGCAGTTTCCCATTGAGGTTCACGGCGCCATCAGCTCGATGAACAGGCTTTGTGTGAAATATAACAGAGTCTAGAACTGCTTTTAGTGTCCTTGTGGCCTAGCCGGTAAGCGTTCCCTAGTCACACCCAGCAGGTCGAGGGTTCGATTCCTTGCTGGTGAGGTCGTTGATTATATGTTCAAAGTCCGCGTGTTAAATGGACTAAAAATGAAGTATATATATGTACCTCGCGTTTCATACCAGCTGGATTCGGTAAAATGCTACTGACACCACATAAGTGGCACGGGCAGTTTCCCATTGAGGTTCACGGCGCCATCAGCTCGATGAACAGGCTTTGTGTGAAATATAACAGAGTCTAGAACTGCTTTTAGTGTCCTTGTGGCCTAGCCGGTAAGCGTTCCCTAGTCACACCCAGTAGGTCGAGGGTTCGATTCCTTGCTGGTGAGGTCGTTGATTATATGTTCAAAGTCCGCGTGTTAAATGGACTAAAAATGAAGTATATATATGTACCTCGCGTTTCATACCAGCTGGATTCGGTAAAATGCTACTGACACCACATAAGTGGCACGGACAGTTTCCCATTGAGGTTCACGGCGCCATCAGCTCGATGAACAGGCTTTGTGTGAAATATAACAGAGTCTAGAACTGCTTTTAGTGTCCTTGTGGCCTAGCCGGTAAGCGTTCCCTAGTCACACCCAGTAGGTCGAGGGTTCGATTCCTTGCTGGTGAGGTCGTTGATTATATGTTCAAAGTCCGCGTGTTAAATGGACTAAAAATGAAGTATATATATATATATATATATGCAAGTAAATCACTGTAGGTGCGCGTGATCTAGGTATATGCTGATAACCACCAGGAAAGAAGAAAACACGAAGTTCCAAAGCGCTTTCGTGTAATTCACATCTTCAGGGGTGAGTACAGACTAGTCTGTACTCACCCCTGAAGATGTGAATTACACGAAAGCGCTTTGGAACTTCGTGTTTTCTTCTTTCCTGGTGGTTATCAGCATATATATATATATATATATATATATATATATATATCTTGATAAAATCACACGGGAAAATGGAAACAACGGAGTACCTTAGCTTTCGTCTTTATTCAAGACATCTTCAGAGGCAACTGGATTACATGGACAGAGAGAGGCTTAAATATACAGGGTGACCTAAAAACATGAGGTCAGGTCAAAATGATGACATCCACTAATCCCCACACCAACACACACGTAGAGGAGCTTAAGAGAAGGGTGGTGACGTGACTAGTCAAGTCAGGTCAGAAATAAGGGGACCCACAAAATAACTATCATACATCTAGATCAAAGGTTTTTAAAGCATTTTTAACCTTGGGCCACTGACAAATAAATTTATGTAACATATTATCAGTTTTGAACTGACCATCACTAAGGTTTATTGATTTTAATTCCTTAATCAAACTAGCTTCAACAAGAAGTCTTTCTGTGACACAAAATGATTTGAAAACTTCTAAGCTTTTTTCCCAAGCAATGGGGTGATTATTATTCCTAACATGAACGAACAAGGCACTGCTTTCAGATGCAGTTCTAATATTATACTTATGTTGTTTGATTCTGAGCTGCAGTGTTTTTCCTGTCTGACCTACATAATTACAATTACATTTGTTACATGGAATACAATAAACACTACCATTTACATTCAAACTTGGGCTATTCCTTATTAACATATTAGTAATGGTAGAGTCATACTTGAAAACAACATTAATATTTAGAAGCTTGAGGGACCGAACTAACGGGACAAATTCATTACGATAGGGCAGAGTCAAAATATTCTTAAGTGTAGGAACTTGTCTGGTTTGAGAGGAATGAAAGGATTTTTTAGCCCTATTAAAACAACGATCAACAAACACAGAAGGGTACCCAAGTTTATGTGCAATAGAACAAATGTGTTTCAATTCATCGTCAATAAATTCAGAGTCACAAATACGCAGACATCTTAAGAACATAACAGAAAAAACTGACATTTTGGTAGACTCAAGGTAATATTGAGGAGGCACTATCCCAGTCAATGCAATGCTTGTTATCCCTCAAATGAACAAGCATTGCATTGACTGGGATAATGCCTCCTCAATATTACCATGTAATTCAATTGATAGTAGGAACATCATAGAATCTAGTCTTATTAAACATACCGAAGCATTCAACATGAATTTGAGTAACGGCATGTACAAGCTGGACAACTTTGTAATTAAGAAGATTTGTGATCAGGTGAGAGGGCGGGTCACTGTCCCATCTGACCCAACCACCAACCGTTGTGTGCCATTTAAAGATTAGTAGGGTCATTACCTGACCATTGTGGACCCTCCTCTGTATATATTCATCTTGTTCTGCATTACTCTATCTAGTCTGTACCCACCCCTGAAGATGTGAATTACACGAAAGCGCTTGGGAACTTCGTGTTTTCTTCTTTCCTGGTGGCTATCAGCATATACCTAGATCACGCGCACCTACAGTGATATATAAATATATATATATATATATATATATATATAATATATATATATATATATATATATATATATATATATATATATATATATATATATATATATATATATATATATACATATATATATATATATTTATATCAAATATTGTATTATATTATATTATGGGCAGATTTAAAATTCAGTGAGAGAAGAAGTCCTGTTACTTTACATCACCTGGGCGCATACAAACCTTACCAGCGTAACATTGACACGAAAAGGTAAATACGAACTTGAGAAAATCTACTTAGAGACGAGTGGAGAATCTAATGTCATAATTTTTAAAACCCCGAAAAACTATTCACGATATTTACAAACATCCTACCAGAACCAACACAACATAGCGAACATATTATCTTCACAGAAGACATCACATAAATCATATCATCCGCCTTGGTGACAATGGGCCAATTTTAACAAGATTTACACAAGAAATTTATCATGTGAATCTTGTCACATGATGATGATCAAACCTACTAAGTTTCCCCCACCCTCTGACACACGCACACACACACACACACACCTACTACCACCCGAGATCCCTCGCCCGAGAATTGCTGTTCGACACCACAACCGCATCCAGCCTAAACGAGCACGAACTTATCGCTATAAGAACAGCCCAGTCCCAACCATTGTAAAAATTATCAATAACTTGTAATCAACCAGTGTATTCATTCCTAGGCAATCCTACTTTTTGCACTGTCACTATGTTGAAATGCCCTGTAGTTTGAGCTTCTCCCCGCCTAGTTATTTTATATCATATTTGTATCACTTATGTTACTTGCATATTATTTGTAAATCAAGAGACCCATTCCCTAATTATGTAACTGTATATTTTCAGCCTTCCGGCTGCCATGCTCTTTCAGTAAACCGTTAATTATTATTATTATTATTATTATTATTATTATTACTAACAAACAGGACAGAAAACAGTATTCTGCTCTCCTGCTGCGGGTAGAATAATTAATGATATTATCACTGACATACCTGTGTTCCAGATGGCGTCAAGAGGATTTTTCTTAGCTGTGAACATAGATACACATTGTTCATGGGTGTGTGGCATGTTCCCGCCAGTGGCTTTTTCCGTCAACGTGGCGGTGTGAGGTAGCGCAGGGACCGACTCTCGGCGAGAAACCATCACTAATATGAAAACCACACAGCAAGCAAGAACAACCCTCGCTATGCCTGCTATTTTTGTAAGATAGATAACATCTTTAGTTTTTACATAGTCAATTAACACCATTGCAGAAATGCTAAGGGACCTTAATTCACCTCCAAACGCAAGTTAAGATTAACTTGAAAGCTTGCACTGAATTCTTATACACCACAGGAAAACTACAAAATAAATATCAAACTAGACCCGGGCGAGAACTTTTCCTGGTATTGCCATACACTGAGCACTAATTTACCTTTTTTTAAACTGGAACTATTTAGCTTGTATTTCTACACGGATACATTAATTATACTTGATCTGTTGTAGTTACCATGAAATAAAATAATGGGTAATGCGCAAATTTATGTGTGTGTGTGTGTGTGTGATAAGGGGTGTTCGAAACCAAGGCAGGTAGCAGGTGTACATTAATGGTCTCTTCACATCAGAGAATAAACAGAATCGTTCACAAAAAATTTGGGTAATTGCTTCATGACCTGTGAAAAGATTATGTCGGCAGTAGAACTACATGTTCATGAAAAGTTTCATACAAAACCTAACCTAACCTAACATAACCTACTTTAAGTATAATTGAATGAAACAGGACAAATTTTGCCATATACTAATTAATTTCCATTAATATACAGCAATAAAAACAAAAAGTTATCCCAAATGGACAAGAACCTCAATTTCCTTTCAAGGTTTAAGCTGTCGTTTTCACAAATGTAACATATATACACACACATACAAACACACACACACACACATATATATATATATATACATATATACATATATACAATCAACGACCTCACCAGCAAGGAATCGAACCCTCGACCTACTGGGTGTGACTATGGAACGCTTACCGGCTAGGCCACAAGGACACTAAAAGCAGTTCTAGACTCTGTTATATTTCACACAAAGCCTGTTCATCGAGCTGATGGCGCCGTGAACCTCATTGGGAAACTGCCCGTGCCTCGTATGTGGTGTCAGTAGCATTTTACCGAATCCAGCTGGTATGAAACGCGAGGTACATATATATATACTTCATTTTTAGTCCATTTAACACGCGGACTTTGAACATACAATCAACGACCTCACCAGCAAGGAATCGAACCCTCGACCTACTGGGTGTGACTAGGGAACGCTTACCGGCTAGGCCACAAGGACACTAAAAGCAGTTCTAAACTCTGTTATATTTCACACAAGGCCTGTTCATCGAGCTGATGGCGCCGTGAACCTCATTGGGAAACTGCCCGTGCCTCGTATGTGGTGTCAGTAGCATTTTACCGAATCCAGCTGGTATGAAACGCGAGGTACATATATATACTTCATTTTTAGTCCATTTAACATGCGGACTTTGAACATACAATCAACGACCTCACCAGCAAGGAATCGAACCCTCGACCTACTGGGTGTGACTAGGCAACGCTTACCGGCTAGGCCACAAGGACACTAAAAGCAGTTCTAGACTCTGTTATATTTCACACAAAGCCTGTTCATCGAGCTGATGGCGCCGTGAACCTCATTGGGAAACTGCCCGTGCCTCGTATGTGGTGTCAGTAGCATTTTACCGAATCCAGCTGGTATGAAACGCGAGGTACATATATATATACTTCATTTTTAGTCCATTTAACACGCGGACTTTGAACATACAATCAACGACCTCACCAGCAAGGAATCGAACCCTCGACCTACTGGGTGTGACTAGGGAACGCTTACGGGCTAGGCCACAAGGACACTAAAAGCAGTTCTAGACTCTGTTATATTTCACACAAAGCCTGTTCATGGAGCTGATGGCGCCGTGAACCTCATTGGGAAACTGCCCGTGCCTCGTATGTGGTGTCAGTAGCATTTTACCGCGTGTTAAATGGACTAAAAATGAAGTATATATATGTACCTCGCGTTTCATACCAGCTGGATTGTATGTAGAAGTCCGCGTGCTTTATTGGGCTAGTGAAATATATATATATATATATATGTATATATATATATATGTATGTATATATATATGTATATATATATGTATGTATACATATATATATATATATATATATATGTAACCGGTCGGAATTTACTGGACTTTAATTTCTCACTTGACTTGGGGTTTATTTAAAATTAATAGATGGTAATGGCAGTGGAAGCGCCCCTTTGAGAAAAATCCCGAACCAGCACAAGAACACTTAAATCTACTAAACAAAATAAATTTTCCGTGACCCGTGGAAGGATAGCATCTGTGACTGGGATGAATGAGACACACTGTAAAATTTAGACACTTATATTCCCTCCAACACTACAAACACAATCAAATAATGGTACACCAATATGCGCACCTCTCAACTTGAACTTAAAACACTACTCTGGGGAATAAAAGTTATACATGATATAAAAATTATTAGAACCTCAGGCAACAATAAATTTGAAGTATTAAGAACTGTTGCGTGCACACATGAAACAGGCCTTAAAGGCTTTCACACAATAATATCAGTCACTTAGGTAATAAAAAAAGAAATTAACTACTCTACAATGAATAGGCCTTAAGGGCACTCAACAAAATTATATCAGTCACTGAGGAAATGGTAATAAAACATGAAATTAAATACTCTACAATGAATAGGCCTTAAGGGCACTCAACAAAATTATAGCACCCCAACAGATGCACACTTCCTAACCTAACCTAACCACTACTCTGGGGAACAAGGTTATACCTGAGATCAGAATTATGAAGAACAATCAGAGGCATTAAAAGAATCAAATCACAGTATCACTCTGGTTCCACTTGATGGCACAAACATTCAAAACAATATTATCAAAATTATCTAGAAACTATTAAACTACACCCGTAATAAGGGAGGGAAAAATGTTCCTCCAGGTATCTCCTAGAGACCTAGACTCACGGTCTCAGTGTGTGACCATTAGTCTACTCAGATAGCCTCAGTGTACTCCCAGTGCGTCCATAAAGCGGACGGGAGTGAGCCAATCAGACCTTGTACAGTTGAGAGAAGCTTTAGCGTCCCGTTAGCAAGAGGGTTTCGCTAGCAGCTCGGGACACGTGGTGATGTGCCCGGAGTGGTAAGAACTGATCACCCACTGCTGGTCCCGGGTCGTTTAGTTGTCGGGAGCACTCGTTCACTCAAGAGATCCTTTGCTACCCCGCTAAACAGTGACAGGCCTACTTTGCTCGGTCCAATGGCGACAATCGCCACCCTCAATCATCAACGGCAGTCTCAAACGGCAGTCAATCTCTCGCAGTCAACTCCGGGTCAACTCCAGTCAAGTGGGTTCTCACGGAAACCCTGAAATGAACTCACTGTTAGCTCTAGTTTACTTTATCACTGCCCTATCTAACCCTGTCTGAGATCGAATGAGACTTACTTGTTACTCTGCAATAATGCAACACAGGTGACTAGGCCACGTGACTATTCCTGGGACAAGCGCGCAGAGACGTCTTGTCTCTGTGAATGCTCTCCGGGACTGGGGGAGAGGCCTCGCCGCGTTCTCTCAAGGCGTGAGCTTAGGCCTACGTGACTTATTTTCCGCCTAACTAATAACTCCTTGGGACACCCGTAACATTATTCAGACTGCTAAACGATCTATAATAATTTAAAATTCAATAATAGTCCCTTACTTCATGACTCGCATCATTATTCAATCGGTAAACTACATTCAATATCATATAGGCCTAATTCCACCATCTCCCGCTAGGAGGGAGAAGCGCTCTCTCCCCTCCCATGACCTTGAACGCTCAGTGTTGCCAATGGCGGGGCATTTGAAATTACTCTGAAATTTCTGACTATTACATATATATATATATATATATATATATATATATATATATATATATATATATATATATATATATATATATATATATATATACAGAGAAGGGTGAGATCAAGTCCACAATGGTCAGGTATTAGGTAATGACCCTACTAATCTTCAAAAAGCACCGCAGCAGTCGGTAGTCAGGTCAGAGGGTAAGCTGACCCAACCTTCTCACCTGGTTACAAATCTTCTTAATTACGAAATTATCCAGTTTGTACACACCATTACTCAAATTCATGTTGACGCATTCGGCATGTTAATGAGACTAGATTCTATAATGTTCCTACTATCAATTGAATTTCAAGGTAATATTGAGGAGGCATTATCCCAGTCAATGCAATGCTTATTATCCCTCAAATGAACAAACAGAGCATTGGACTCCTGGCCTGTCCTAACACTATTTTTATGTTGTTTAAGTCTAGTTACAAGATCTTTACCTGTCTGGCCTAAGTAAATCATATTACATTCCTTGCAAGGAACCTTATAAATGCAGCCACCTTTATTGTTGGGGTAGTTCTTGATTAACATTTGTTTAACAGTGCATGAGTTTTTAAATGCCACATTGACGTTCGAGGTTTTTAGTTGTAAAGGAATTTGAGAGAAATTTTTTTTGAAATGGTAATACTAAGAGATTCTTATGGTCATGGGTGGGCTTGGGATCAGTTCTATAGAAAGATTTCTTAGTAAGGTTCAAGCCAATATTATAGATATATTTATATTCCTCATCAATGAATTCCGGTCTACAGCTTCTCAAAGCACGTAAAAACATTGATGAAAATACTGACTGTTTGACTCTATTATGGTGGGCAGAATAATAATGAATGTATGAACACACATTTGTAGGTAAAATATTACTTAATAGTTTCTTCTCAAAGAATTCCATATATTGGTTGCTTAATACAGGTGAGAGTGGATTACCCATTGCCATACCAAATTTTTGAGCATAATATTCTCCATTGAATTCAAATTTACAATCCTTAATACATAGTTTGATGAGCTCGATGAAGTCGTCTTTCGAGACGGGCAATGATGTTACATCAAAACTGACCAGTTTAAAATCATAATTAATGTGTAAGTTATTGAGTTTATCAACCAGATCCATATTATTCTTAATATTAGAGTTAGAAATGTTGCCAACTAGGGGATTTAGTAAAGAAACTAACCATTTAATAATTTATAAGAGATTGACCCAACTGAGCTGATCATGGGTCTTGCTGGGGTATTAGGCTTGTGAGTCTTGATTAAACCATACATGTATGGCAGTGGAGGGGACGTTGAAGTAAGATGTTTAATGAGAGTAGCTTTGCCTCTCAATAGAGACTTCAGTTTTTTGTTGAACTGGGTGTTAACTGTGTTGAGAGGATTATTTATGAGCTTAGAATATGTTGCAGCATCACATAAAAGGTCATTCATTTTAGAAATATAATCATCTTTGATTAAAATCACTATTTTGTTGGCTTTATCTGCTTTAATGACATGTAGATCCTTATTTTTCTTAAGGGCTTGGATTGCTTTGGTGAATCTTTCTGGACAGTTTGGAACACAAGGCTTAGACATAGATGCATGCACAACACCTTTACACATGTTCACTTCTTCACTTGTCAATTTACTGAATTTCTCCAAATTGCAAAATGCTCTGGCTATGTCAACACTATCGACTACCCTGTTAGAGCCATCAACACTTAAACCATAAGAACATAATAATATAAGAATGGAGGAAGCTGCAGCGGGCCTATTGGCCCATACTGGGCAGTCCCGTTTACACCCAGCCCCTATTGCTCATATAAGCATCCAACCTATGTTTGAAGCTATTCAGCGTATTCGAGTTAATGATGATATTTGGTAACTTGTTCCATTCATCCACTACTCTGTTTCCAAACCACTGTTTACCTACTTCACGCTTAAATCTAAATTTGTCTAATTTAAAAGCATTGTTACGATTTCGCTCCTGGTTGGATAGTTTGAGTACCTTTGTAATGTCCCCTTTGTTTAGCCCTGACTTCCACTTATACACCTCTATCAGGTCGCCCCTCGCTCTACGTCTCTCGAGGGAGTGCAAATTAAGATGCTTTAACCTGTCTTTATACTCAAGGTTCCTAATGCCTAGGATTAGTCTTGTCATTCTCCTCTGAATTCTTTCCAATGATTCTATATCCATTCTGTAATACGGTGACCAGAACTGAACTGCATAATCCAGGTGTGGTCTCACAAGAGCAAGATACAGTTTTAGGATGTCCTCGCTAGTCTTGTAACTAACACTCCTTTGTATGAACCCAAGTACTTTATTAGCCTTGTTACGAGCAAAAACACATTGTTTACTTGGCTTAAGGTTCCTACTTATCATTACTCCTAAATCTCTCTCGCAGTCGGATTTCTCTATGGCATCGTTGTTCATCTGGTATCTGGCTTCCCTGTTTACATCTCCTATACTAAGTACTTTACATTTGTCGACGTTGAATTTCATCTGCCATTTTTCAGACCATTCGAAAAATTTGTTTAGATCATCCTGTAGTTTTGCCGAGTCCTCGTCAGATTTGATAACACGTCCTATTTTTGATAACTTGTGGGTGCAAGTGTTCCAGGTATATGCTGATAACCACAAGGAAAGAGGGAAACACGAAGTTCCCACGCGCTTTCGTGTAATTCACATCTTGAGGGGTGAGTTCAACAAAAAACTGAAGTCTCTATTGAGAGGCAAAGCTACTCTTATTAAACATCTTACTTCAACGTCCCCTCCACTGCCATACATGTACGGTGTAATCAAGACCCACAAGCCTAATAACCCAGCAAGACGCATCATCAGCTCAGTTGGGTCAATCTCTTATAAATTATCTAAAACGTTAGTTTCTATACTAAATCTCCTAATATTAAGAATAATATGATCTGGTTGATAAACTCAATAACTTACACATTAATTATGATTTTAAACTGGTCAGTTTTGATGTAACATTACTCTCTACAAAGGTCCCAGTTGATGATTTACTGGAGTTCCTCATAGATTCCCTGGATGATATTCCATTGCCCGTCTCGAAAGACGACCTCATCGAACTCATTAAACTATGTATTAAGGATTGTAAATTTGAATTTAATGGAGAATATTATGCTAAAAAATTTGGCATGGCAATGGGTAATCCACTCTCACCTGTATTAAGCAACCTATATATGGAATTCCTTGAAAAGAAACTATTAAGTAATATTTTACCTCCTTCAGCAGTCCGGTTTAGATATGTTGCTGATGTATTATGTCTCTGGCCATGTAATGAGGACCTAAAAGCTTTCCTGTCACAACTTAATAACTTAGCCCCCTCGATCAATTTTATTGTGGAATTAGAGCATAACTGTAAATAGTCATTCCTAGACTGTCTGATCCACAGAATATGTAACACCTTTAAGTTCAGTATTTTTAGGAAACCTACTAATGTGTGTTCATACATTCATTATTATTCTGCCTACCATAATAGAGTCAAACCGTCAGTATTTTCATCAATGTTTTTACGTGCTTTGAGAATTTGCAGCCCGGAATTCATTGATGAGGAATATAAATATATCTATAAAATTTGCTTGAACCTTAAATACCCTAGATCTTTCATAGACAAATGCCATAAAATTACTAAGAAATCTTTCTGTAGAACCGATCCCAAGCCCACCCATGACCAAAAGAATCTCTTAGTAATACCATTTCACAAAAATTTCTCTCAAATTCCTTTACAACTAAAAACCTGGAACGTCAATGTGGCATTTAAAAACTCATGCACTGTTAAACAAATGTTAATCAAGAACTCCCCCAACAATACAAGTGGCTGCATTTATAAGGTTCCTTGCAAGGAATGTAATATGTTTTACTTAGGCCAGACAGGTAAATATCTTGTAACTAGACTTAAACAACATATATATAGTGCTAGGACAGGCCAGGAATCCAATGCTCTGTTTGTTCATTTGAGGAATAATAAGCATTGCATTGACTGGGATAATGCCTCCTCAATATTACCTTGTAATTCAATTGACTGTAGGATCATTATAGAATCTAGTCTCATTAAACATACCGAATCAGTCAACATAAATTTGAGTAATGGTATGTACAAACTGGATAATTTCGGAATTAAGAAGATTTGTAACCAGGTGAGAAGGTTGGGTCAGCTTAACCTCTGACCTGACTACCTACTGCTGCGGTGCTTTTTAAAGATTAGTAGGGTCATTACTTAATACCTGACCATTGTGGACTTGATCTCACCTTCCTCTATATATATATATATATATATATATATATATATATATATATATATATATATATATATATATATATATATATATATATATATCTTGTTTTGTACTTTTCCTTAGTCTGTACTCAACCAGCCAGGATTCGAACCCACGGCCCACGACTGTGACCGGGGGTAGCGTTCCCCAGTTACAGTCGTGGGCCGTGGGTTCGAATCCTGGCGGTTTCAGGTGGTGATTATATGTAGAAGTCCGCGTGCTTTATTGGGCAAACGAAATATACTGTATATGGATCCTCGTGTTTCGAAGCCGGATTTGGTAAAACGTTACTCTGCCCACCTAAGTGATACGGGTAGTCCCCATTAGAGGTTCACGGCGCCATAAGCTCGTTGAAAAGGCTTTGTGTGAAATATAACAGAGTCTAGGACTGCTTTTGTGTCCTTTTGGTCTAGAGGTAGCGTTCCCGTTTACAGTCGTGGGCTGTGAGTTCGAATCCTGGCGGGTTGAGGTGTTGAATATATATATATATATATATATATATATATATATATATATATATATATATATATATATATATATATATATATATATCTATATATATCTATATATATATATATATATATATATATATATATATTCATATATATATATATATATACTTCGTTATAATCAAATACCTCACCAGCCATGACTCGAACCCTCGACCTACTGTGTGGGGCCAGGGAATGTCTTTGTGGCATGGTCGGTAGCGTTCCCTTGCCCATACTGGGCAGTCCCATTTACACCCAGCCCCTATTGCTCATATATCCATCCAACCTATGTTTGAAGATATCCAGAGTATTCCAGTTAATGATGATATTTGGTAACTTGTTCCAGTCGTCCACTACTCTATTTCTAAACCAATGTTTACCTATTTCGCGCCTAAATCTAAATTTGTCTAATTTAAAACCATTGCTACGAGTTTGCTCCAGGTTGTATAGTTTGAGTACCTTTGTAATGTCCCATTTGTTCAGCCCTGACTTCCATTTATACACCTCGATCATGTCGCCCCTCATTCTACGTCTCTCGAGGGAGTGCAAATTAAGTTGCTTTAACCTGTATCTGTACTCAAGGTTCCTAATGCCCGGGATTAATCTTGTCATTCTCCTCTGAATTCTTTCCAAGGATTCTATATCCATTCTGTAATACGCTGACCAGAATTGAACTGCATAATCTAAGTGAGGTCTCACAAGCGCAAGACATAGTTTTATATATTTGAATTATGTCCAGGCTGATTTCGTTGTATATGTTGCAAAGTGATGTTTTGTATGTATTCGAGTCACGGACATTGTGCTGCAGGATCTTGAGTGTTTTCAATTGAAGATGATCCATAATATCTTTTACTTTGAGGGTTGTAGTTGAGGCGGTGATCTCATTTCATGAAGTCCCGATGTTTTCCTATTTAGTTCTGCTGGTGAGAATACATTGAAGTCCTTTGTTACCAATTTTTTTTGTCTTTCTTGATCATTCTCCATACGGTGTCTTGATTATACCGTTCATCGGTGTACTACCAAACAATATCATTTGATGTAACTAAGTTTTTGATGAGTTTTCCTGAAGGTTTTTTGTGTGGTGGGAATGTTATTTATTATGTTTGATAGAACCTAAGTCCTATAGCTGATGCATCTTTAGGAATTGGGGAGGTGTAGGTGTTGTTTTGTAGTGAGCTTCCTCCTCTCTCTTGGTCATTGTTTAATCCTTTGTTCCATGCTTTGTGATATTCTTGGGTCTCTTGGCTTCTCGTTTATCTCTCTGGGTTGTATGGCTTTTTCAGGCTCGGTATCAGAGGTTGCTGGTGCTGCTGTTGTTTCCTTGGGAATATCTAATCTTTGCCTAAAGTGTTCAGTAAGCTCTGGAGTGCTGGTGGCGTGTAAGAGATTTGCTGATTTGGGGTTTAATGGGAAGTTCTTTCTTTGCATGTTGTTTATTTCCAGTATTCTATTTAGCTCATCGGTATAGGACCCTGAGGCTATTATGTTGTGGAAGTGAGCATGTAGCATGCTCACCATTACCTTGAAGTGATCTGTTTCATAAAGGTTTACCACCTTGTCAATGGTTGGCTTTGTTGCCATATTTACCACCCTCTTTGCTATTTCTACATATGTATGTTCATCTTTGTTCTTTTGATTTTGCTCTTCTGCATCCTGTTTGTATTTTATGAATGGCCATGGTTGGGTGGTTGTGGTATACACCTCCGTTCCTCTTGCAGTTTACACAGTCTTTGTTGGTGTTATTGCACTGGGTATAAACATACTCTTCCTCTGCACAGTTGGAGCAGTGTTTTGCATCCTTTTCTGGACAGTCCTTTGTAGAATGTTCTTCAAATTTGTAACATGTGAAGAATGTCAGGAGGCTTTTGAACTTTTCCCTCGTTATATGATGTGGGGATATTGACATGCTGCATGATAGGAAACCATTTTGGAGAACCCTGTCTGCCAATGCATTTTCTTCGAAGCAGATCTTTAGTAAACGAGTGTAGTTTTTTATTTTAATTACCTCTTCAATGTTAAATCCTTCATTTCTGTTATTTGTCTTCGAGAATTCTACCGTTTCCCCACCTACTTGAGAATCAAGTTTCCTTACCAAACTGATCTCCTGTCTTTAAGTTCAGGGGGCATGACCAAACTAAGTCCATTTTTGGCATAGATTTGTTTTTCTTTCGTGGTAAGCAGTTTGTCTGGATCGTTTTTATTCCTGCAAATGACTTTGAATCCTTCATTCTGGTTAAACACCTTGTTGAAGGGCACCCCTAGCTCAACATATGTTAGGGTAATCATACTTGATTAATCAACGGGTTTATTTTGTCTCTTACCGTTATTCTTAGGTTAACTGCCATTTTTACTTGTAAAAGGTTATTGGAGACCCTTCTGTGTTTTACCAAAAGCATCCCCTACAGAGTGGAGTGACTGCACGATCACACTCGTCACTGTGGGCTCGGTCTGTTTTTCCCCGACCCCAATGGCCACACACAATCCCACACACGTGTGAGGTGTACGCCACTGGAGGGGCTCCGGCACTAATGCTTATAAAAAAAATGCAGGTGCTTCGGCCCGGGAAAGTAATAAGAAATCTTAGGTTGGAGAAAAAGCTCTCCAACCACGTCAGGAAGGCCAAGAAACAGCAACCCTACAGCAGGAGTGTGGGTCACTCACACTACCCGTAGGAAGAAGAGCTGTTGTTGGCAATCCTTAACGTTTGTGAGTAGGTCTGAACTCTAGTCTTGAGTTGTGTGGCGGCGCTATTCAAGAACGGTTGAGGTCGTTCGCTTAATTAAGCCGGTTCTAAGAGTTTTTTCTGGTTGGTGAGGCCAAGGTACGGTCTGGGTCAAGTCGTGATAGGCTGTTCAGGGGCGTTCCGGCTGCTGTTAGTTACCAATTGGATATTGTTTTCGGGAACATTATCTGTTACTGCTACTGGTGTCCGGCGAATATTCATCAGACTAAGACGTAATTATTGAAAATGCTAATATATAATTGTACAGTAAAGGAGAGTGTGATCAAGTCCCTAGGAACAGCAGGTGTCCACCATATTCAGGTCATTAGGTAGTAACCCAACCCTTTCACCTGGTTACAAATCTTGTTAATCACAAAATTGTCCAATTTGTAAATGCAATTACTAAAATTCATGGTGACAGATTCGGTGTGTTTTTGATAAGACTTGATTGAATTGCAAGATAATTTTGAGGAGGCATTATCCTAGTCATTGCAATGCTTATTATCTCTCATATGAATGAACAAAAGCATTGGAATCCTGGCCTTTCTTAACACTATATTCAAGCTGTTTAAGTCTAGTTTTAAGACCTTTTCCCGTCAGGCCTAAGTAGAACATATTACCTGTACATTCCGTGTAAGGAACCTTGTAAATGCAGCCACCTGCATGAATCACTAAATGTTATATTTACGTTCCAAGTTTTCAGTTGTAGATGAATTTGAGAGAATTTTTTGTTAAAAGGTAATACTAAGAGATTCTTATTGTCATGGGAATGTTTAGGATCAGTTTCATAAAAAAAATTCTCAGCGATGTTAAGGCATTGGTTTATAAAAAAAACTAGAGTATTTTAAGTTCAATTCAATATTATAGATATATTTATATTCGTCTCAATGAATTCCGGACTGCATATGTGTTGAGCATGTGAAAATATTGATGAGAATACTTACTGCTTGACTCTATTATAGTGGGCAGAATAATAATGAATATATGAACACACATGAGTAGGTTTCCTATGAATACTGAACTAAAAGGTTTTACATACTTTATGGATTAGACAGTCTAGGAATGGTAATTTGCAATCACTTTCTAATTTCACAGTGAATTTGATCGAGGGAGCTAAGTTGTTAAGTAGTTGTAGAAAGGCTTTTAAGTCCCCATTACATATCCAAAGACATATTACATCATCTACATATCTAAACCAAACTGCTGAAGGTGGTGAAATATTATTTAGTAGTTTCCCCTAAAAAATATAATTACACGAAAGCGCTAGGGAACTTTGTGTTTTCTTGTTTCCTTGTGGTTATCAGCATATACTTGGATCACGCGCGCACCTACAGTGATGTACTTGCATATATATATATATATATATATATATATATATATATATATATATATATATATATATATATATATATATATATATATATATATATATGCTGATAACCACCAGGAAAGAAGAAAACACGAAGTTCCCAAGCGCTTTCGTGTAATTCACATCTTCAGGGGTGAGTACAGACTAGATAGAGTAATGCAGAACAAGATGAATATATACAGAGGAGGGTGAGACCAGGTCCACAATGGTCAGGTAATGACCCTACTAATCTTTAAATGGCACACAACGGTTGGTGGTTGGGTCAGATGGGACAGTGACCCGCCCTCTCACCTGATCACAAATCTTCTTAATTACAAAGTTGTCCAGCTTGTACATGCCGTTACTCAAATTCATGTTGAATGCTTCGGTATGTTTAATAAGACTAGATTCTATGATGTTCCTACTATCAATTGAATTACATGGTAATATTGAGGAGGCATTATCCCAGTCAATGCAATGCTTGTTATCCCTCAAATGAACAAACAAGCATTGCATTGACTGGGATAATGCCTCCTCAATATTACCATGTAATTCAATTGATAGTAGGAACATCATAGAATCTAGTCTTATTAAACATACCAAAGCATTCAACATGAATTTGAGTAACGGCATGTACAAGCTGGACAACTTTGTAATTAAGAAGATTTGTGATCAGGTGAGAGGGCGGGTCACTGTCCCATCTGACCCAACCACCAACCGTTGTGTGCCATTTAAAGATTAGTAGGGTCATTACCTGACCATTGTGGACCTGGTCTCACCCTCCTCTGTATATATTCATCTTGTTCTGCATTACTCTATCTAGTCTGTACTCACCCCAGAAGATGTGAATTACACGAAAGCGCTTGGGAACTTCGTGTTTTCTTCTTTCCTGGTGGTTATCAGCATATACCTAGATCACGCGCACCTACAGTGATTTACTTGCATATATATATATATATATATATAATCAACGACCTCACCAGCAAGGAATCGAACCCTCGACCTACTGGGTGGACCTAGGGAACGCTTACCGGCTAGCCCACAAGGACACTAAAAGCAGTTCTAGACTCTGTTATATTTCACACAAAGCCTGTTCATCGAGCTGATGGCGCCGTGAACCTCATTGGGAAACTGCCCGTGCCTCGTATGTGGTGTCAGTAGCATTTTACCGAATCCAGCTGGTATGAAACGCGAGGTACATATATATACTTCATTTTTAGTCCATTTAACACGCGGACTTTGAACATATAATCAACGACCTCACCAGCAAGGAATCGAACCCTCGACCTACTGGGTGGACCTAGGGAACGCTTACCGGCTTGCTGGTGAGGTCGTTGATTATATGTTCAAAGTCCGCGTGTTAAATGGACTAAAAATGAAGTATATATATGTACCTCGCGTTTCATACCAGCTGGATTCGGTAAAATGCTACTGACACCACATACGAGGCACGGGCAGTTTCCCAATGAGGTTCACGGCGCCATCAGCTCGATGAACAGGCTTTGTGTGAAATATAACAGAGTCTAGAACTGCTTTTAGTGTCCTTGTGGGCTAGCCGGTAAGCGTTCCCTAGGTCCACCCAGTAGGTCGAGGGTTCGATTCCTTGCTGGTGAGGTCGTTGATTATATGTTCAAAGTCCGCGTGTTAAATGGACTAAAAATGAAGTATATATATGTACCTCGCGTTTCATACCAGCTGGATTCGGTAAAATGCTACTGACACCACATACAAGGCACGGGCAGTTTCCCAATGAGGTTCACGGCGCCATCAGCTCGATGAACAGGCTTTGTGTGAAATATAACAGAGTCTAGAACTGCTTTTAGTGTCCTTGTGGGCTAGCCGGTAAGCGTTCCCTAGGTCCACCCAGTAGGTCGAGGGTTCGATTCCTTGCTGGTGAGGTCGTTGATTATATGTTCAAAGTCCGCGTGTTAAATGGACTAAAAATGAAGTATATATATATATATATATATATATATATATATATATATATATATATTACGAGGTCTGTCCGGAAAGTATCCAGCCATTTACTATTAAAAAAAATATTGCTTACCTAGGACAATGGCGCCTTAGTCCCCTTCAAGGTACTCTCCTTGGGATCTCGCACACTTCTCCCAGTGTCCCTTCCACTTTTCAAAACAGTCTGTAAAGTCCTCTTTCGGGATCTTCATCAGCTATTATTTTATATTTATTTTATGCTAATATAACATATAACATTTTCTTTAATTTCTTTGGTCATGTTTTATAAGTTATTTCTATGTCTTATGTAACCTTCTTTAATTTTCTTAGTTATATTATTTTTTATTTTCTGATTTACTTGCTAAATCTTATATATTTCAATCTACAGTATGTCATTTTTGTTTCTTATTATTCCTCTTACTTTCAGTATTTATCAGTGCTTCTTGTGTGTGTATTTCCTCTTACTACTATTCTCAGCTGTGATTAGTTAGATTCTATTCAACGGATTAACCTGGGAAAACCATTTCATTCCTTAACAACACCTATTAGTAGAATTATTATACTAACACGGTAGACTGCCACCACCACAGGCTTCTATTAGAATATAACTGGTATAATTAAAAGTGTTAGGGAGTGTTATCGCCACGCACATTGTGCGCGCCGTCCACATTTTAAGTGAAGAAACTGTTACAACTCAGAATAGATTACTATTCGAGATGGAGCTGGGAGCAGCTGTTTGACTGCTCGAGGGTCAGCCTATCGCCTGCTACTGTAAAGGCAACATCTTGATTCTCGTCAGCCAACATTTTCCTGCAGGACATTATATTTGTTCTCGTTGGTCTAACCCTAAACCCCAACACGTGAGTGTGATTGTAAACTGTTGAATCCTCTGAGAACTCTAAATAACTTTAATAAGTGTAATTACGTACTGTATATTTATCTTATTATTCAAACTTTGTCCTGATGTACCAGCAGTTGTTATATGTGAATTGTATTCAACAGGCTTTGACCGAGTTATACTCATCTCTTCAACGACAAGGGTCTTATTGTCCTGCACAAACCAAAATCGCTTCTATGAGCGATTACAGGGAGTGTGATAGATGAACTTAGGCACGTGGGTTACAGTGTTTATTTTCTGAGAACCAATGGTTAGAAGGAAAGGAGCAATGATTCTCACAATATACTGAATCAATATGTGAATAGTATGTCAATTTGAACCTTTATCCACAACAACAAAAATCGGTTTATTCTCTGATTACTTTACTGCAACACACAGACAAGAATGGACCACTAGGTCGTACTTTATACGTAAAAAAAGAAGATCTTCAATTATGCGTTACTACATCAAACAACTGTTATATTATTAGCTTGACAATAAAGATGGTCACTTTACACACTTGCTAATTGCAGTGATATTAATACATTACTTATAACATCATGTTATTACTAAATGAACAGCATGGAAAAATGTACCAGTGTAGCGTACTGTATTGTAGCCAGTAGTCAATTATCTTTAGATGTCTATTATCTCTTTGTATGGCCACACAACGTACGTACATGGAGATATCTCACACTCAGGAATGAGGTAGAATAGAAACTCACGATGCGTTTTCTGTATATATATATTGTTCCACAGAGTAGTGCTAAGGAGTTACTAGGTGAGGTGTAGCTTGCTCAGAGTTCCTGTAGGGCGAGGAGCTCTCTGAGGAAGCTAGGTGGTGAGGTGCTCTTGCTGGTCCTGCAGGTCATACTAGAATGCTCTCCCGGTCGGTCGGTCGGTGATACGGAGAGAAGAGAGCATTTGCTCTGAGGGTGCAAGAAGGGAACAGTACAAGGTAAAATTCAGAAGTGGGAAATAGAGGAGGAGGTTAACAGCAGGTGGGCTATCCACCTTGCGGAGACGGGTTTTTTTTGTCTTCCGTCAACAGTGCTGCATTAGAGGACTCATGCGGTTAGGGAAGGCCGGTCTCAGCCAAGCTAAGCTAAGTTGTTCTAGTTGATGTTTCCTTGGGGCATATTATGATAGGGGGGGGGGGGTCCCTCCAGGTCCTTGTGGCACTGGAGGGATGATCCCCATCTTTTTCGTTTGGGGGTGTTTGTGAACTATTTAGGTCTTCGTTTATTTATGGGGTCCCTCCAAGTCCTTGTGTGACTGGAGATTTGTGCCCATCTTTTGGTTCTTTTTTATTGTGTATATAGAGGCTCTGGTTCTTCGTTATCATTTTTTCTGCTTCTAGGCCACCATCTGTGCGATGTGTTGTTGTTTTCCTCAATTAGTTGGTTTAGTATGGGATCCTGTTCTTGCTGGATTTTTTCCCATATTGCATTTGCTTGGTGTGTATTCTGGTGTTGAGTGGGTCTATGCCGTGTTCTGTGTGTATGTCTTGTGCTGTTTGTGTGTATGGTGGTTGGTGTCTTACCGCTCTTCTGAGGGCTATATTTTGCACTGCTTGAAATTTAAGTTGGTTTGTTCTTGCGATTGTGTTCAGAGGTATCGGAGGGTATTCTAAGTGTGGTCTGATCAGTGCTTTGTATAGGTGCAATTGCGTGTTGGTGTTTAATTGGCGGAATCTTCTGAGCTTTGTAAGTTGTGATTTTGCCATAGCTGTAGATATATGAGACGAATATGGCTGTAATATGTAACTCTGTACTATTTACCATTATTGATTCAGGTCTCTGTATTATATGTTTTATAGTCATACTCCCTTTTGTCACTGAGTGCTAGTTCAGACTTTGGGCACATGCGCGCTGTACGCGCATGCGCAGATAGAGATACCCAGAGAGATTCCAAGACAGGATGCTGTTTACCCCTGTCTTAACTCCTTTTTGTGTTTGTCCCAGAAATAAAACTTACGGACTTGACGTCAGTGTGTTTCCTTTACCCCTGAATGTAAGGACCACCTGAGTCTCCCACATGGCGCAGTGTTTAGCTGGGACATCACATTATTCAGAATTGGACTGGACACAGAATCTCTCTCGGAGCCGCCATCTTGTCAACTTCCCTTGTCGAGTGGATCTCGGCGCGTACCTCAACACGATATTCCTGGATTTACAGTGCAGTGTTGTGAAGTGCTTTTTCAGTGTTGTGTGTGCCCTTTAGTGTCTTTAAAGTGTTTCCCCGTGTTCCTGCACTTTTTACAAAAGAGGGAAGCCTTTTTAAGACCTATGGGAGAGCTCAAGTTTTGACATCCACCCCCGTTCATGTCTCGACTGGCACTGCGCCAGTGAGCCAGCCATCCCCCTCCCTATCCAGCCTGCCCCGAGTACACGCACGAACGAACGCACACACACACACTCACAGACGCTCGCAAATATCTTCCATTTAAAGACGATTGCTCTTCTGCTCACTTATTAATTACAGTAATTGTGAGAGAAATAAACCAGGCCATATGGAAGATCAGGAATTTATTGGGTTTTCTTCAGATACCCAACAAGCCCAACTTCAGACGGATGTCGGTGCAGTAAGTGGACTCCAAGTGGATCGGAAAGTGGATCAAGCGGCCCCACTCAACCTTAGCCCCCACTACACACGTCCGCAATCTGCCACAGGTGTCGACTTCCTTCATTTAATTCAGTTTTTGGAAGAAAACCGACGACAAGACGACATCAGGAGGCGACAGGAAGACGATGAACGAAGACGTGAAGAGAAACACAGACATCAACAAGAAAATGCCAGATTCAGTGCCATTATCGAGTTGTTGGCACCTGTTAACCTTCAAGCAGCTACTACACCTGCCTCTTCGTCCACAGGTGCACCTGCAGGGTCCTCTTCAACTTCTTTGCCCCCCCCCCCCCCCCCCACAGAAAGCACTTGCTCAGAATCCACCGCCACTCCAAGCTGATGCCTCGTTCCAGGTATTCCGTGAATGGCGTCGGAGGTGGGACGATTATTCGATGATGGTCGATTTATCAAGGTTGCCTAGGGAGAAACAGCTGATCCAGATGAGGATGTGTCTCACTCTAGAGACGCAACGTATCCTGGAGCACACCCTGCAAATTCCCCACGACACAGACAAGACTGTGAAGGACGTCTTGGATGCTTTACAGACGCATATCAAGGGTCTCCGCAATGAAGCTCTCCGTAGGAGAGAATTCTCAGTTGTAAGCAGCTGGAGGGTGAGTCGTTTGGCGATTTCTACGTACGACTCAGATGCATCGCTGAGGAGGTTGAAGTTTGTCCTGGGAACTCGTTGACTTGTGAGGAAACACAGCTGAAGATGATTATCCTCATGGGCGTGCGGGACGAAGAGCTAATTCAGAAGCTTATCTCCCTCGACACTGCCTCTTCTCTACAGGATGTTGTCACCACCTGCCGCTCTTACGAAGCCACCAGAAGTGCGACTTCTGCCATTTGTGCTCCATCTAACCAGCTGTGTGCCATCTCCGCATATAAGAAGAACAAAGGACGTGACCGGACTTCAGCTTCACATCCGACTTCAGCTTCACATCCGACTTCAGCTTCGCATCAATCTTCAGCATCACTTCAGACTTCGACGCCAGGTCATTCCTGCCAGTATTGTGCTCGTCGGCATGGTTCTGCATGCCCTGCCGCTGACAGCACCTGCAATAACTGTGGCCGTCGTGGTCATTGGGCTAGGACACTGAAGTGCCCTGCCAACAACGTTCAGTGCCGCTCCTGTAGCCGCATTGGACACTATGACAAATGCTGTCAGTCACAGAAGAAGAATAATACTACTTGCAAGTCTCAGGCGGCGAAGAACAAGCGCTGTCGTCGCGTGGGATCCTCTTCTTCCCCTGTCAGCAAGACACCTCAGCCCATCTGTGTTCACCTGTCATACGGCGACATTACATCCCGTATCCAGATGCTTCCTGACACAGGTGCGGACGTCACAGTTATCCGCACAAGACACCTCGACATTCTGGGGATCCCTAGGAGCAGCTTGCAACCACCGTCAACTTCTACAACGCTCACCGCAGACGGTTCTACATTGGCACCTGCTCTGGGTACATTTCAGGCTACCCTCACCCTAGGTAAGCAGTCATGTTCTGCCAGGATTCAGGTCCACAAAGGTGTTCAGATGCCACTACTGTCTTATGGCCACTGTCAAGATTTGGCCATAATATCTCCAGACTTCCCTAAGCCAATTCTGGAAATAAAACATGTCAACAGGTGCAAGGAGCTGCCCCTCCCACCCAATACGTCACCTTCTGCAGCCAGGGAGTTCTTCCTACTGCAATTCAAGGACGTGCTGGTTTCCAAGGAGGACCTCAAGACGGCTCCACTCAAGCCAATGGCTGGCTCCCCCATGAGAATACACCTGAAGGATGACGCAGTACCTTCCGCTATCCACACACCAAGACAGATACCCTTCGCTTTCCAGAGCCAAGTTAAGAAGGAACTCGACTCTATGGTAGCCCAGGGGATCATTAAGCCTGCTGGTGACGACCCCTCGGATTGGTGTCACCCCATGGTAGCAGTCGCCAAGAACATTACTGGAGTTCGTATCACCGTCGACCTCACCAAGCTGAATAGCCAAGTTTCCCGCCCGACCCACCCTTCACCGACACCCTTCGCCGCTATACGCAGTGTGGACCCGAAGGCAAGGTACTTTACTACAGCAGATGCCTTATGTGGGTACTGGCAGATGGAACTTGCGGAAGAAGATCAGCACCTCACGACGTTCATCACACCGTACGGCCGATTTCAGCACTGCAGAGGACCTATGGGTTTCGCGGCTACTGGCGATGCTTTCTGCCTCCGTGGTGACATGGCCCTTCAGGGTGTGGCGAACTGTGTCAAGGTCATCGACGACGTGCTCCTATATGACGAGGATTACTCCACGCATCTTGAGCGTATTCACCAGATGCTCACCAGGTGCCGCAAGTACGGGATCACCCTCAACAAGGATAAGTTTGTGGTCGCCTCACCTAGTGTGAACTTCTGTGGGTACACCCTCTCGGGCAAGGGCATCTCGGCTGATCCTGGAAAGGTCAGCGCGATCCGGGACTTCCCAACTCCTGCCAACCTGACCGACCTCTGCTCGTTCATGGGCCTGGTAAACCAGTTGGCTGAGTTCACCCCGGACATCGCCGCTGCAGCACAGCCCCTACGCCCCCTCATGAGCCCCAAGAGAACATTCACCTGGACAGCTAACCATGATGAGGCATTCCGTCGCGTCAAGACAGCTCTCCTTAGCCCACCTGTTCTCGCTTCCTTCGACCCGGCCCTGCCAGTTGTCCTCCAGACTGATGCCTCTCGCCTCTACAGGATTGGATACGCTCTGCTACAGGACCACGGCAATGGACGCCTTCGTCTGGTTCAGTGTGGCTCTCGGTTTCTCACTGACGCCGAGACTCGCTACGCCACCATCGAACTGGAGCTGTTAGCCGCCGTCTGGGCCATGTCCAAATGTAGGTTGTATCTGACCGGCCTACAACACTTCAACCTCATGACGGATCATCGGCCACTCATCCCGATCCTGAACCACTACTCCTTGGATGCTGTCGAGAATCCCCGCCTCCAACGCCTTAAGGAGAAGATCTCGCCCTACCTCTTCACAGCTGTGTGGCGTGCGGGCAAGCTGCTCTGCATCCCTGATGCTTTGTCACGAGCCCCAGTCAGCCACCCCACACAAGAGAACGAGATCGTATGTGCTGATGCTACTGCACACCTCAGGACTGTAGTGACCGTGAACGCTGTCATCTCAGAAGAGTCTCCACCGCAGGGTCGCCGACAGGACTCTTTAGGAACTCCGAGCCGCGGCAAGAGCGGACCCTTCGTACATCCATCTACTGAACTACGTGACCTCGGGATTTCCCTCCAACCGGTACGACTTACACAGCTCTTTACTCCCATACTGGAAGATGCGGGACGACCTCTATGCTGATGGCGACCTCGTCTTGTATGGAGCAAGAGTTGTGGTTCCTGCCGCCCTCCGCCGCCGCACCCTAGCCCACCTGCACGACAGCCACAGGGGTGTGGAAGCTATGAAGCGCCGGGCGAGACAAGCTGTTTTTTGGCCAGGCATCGACTCCGACATCGCTAGTTCCATTCAAGTCTGCGAGCCATGCCAGGTGCTGCAGCCTAGTCAGCAGCAGGAACCCCTCATGAACAACGACAACCCTACGAGGCCCTTTGAGTCCGTCTCTGCGGATTTCTTCGTTGTGGCGGGAAAGTCCTTTCTCGTCATCGCCGACCGGCTCTCAGGGTGGCCTGTTGTCGTTCCCTGCGGAGGCAACACTACTGCCTCTCATACAGTACGTATGTTCTGTCGCTACTTCCGGGAAGTTGGTGTCCCTCTCCGCCTGAGGACTGACGGCGGGCCCCAGTTCACCAGCAACGACTTCCGGGACTGCATGGAGCGATGGGGAGTTTATCATGTGGTGTCCTCGCCACATTATCCCCAGTCCAATGGACATGCCGAGGCTGCCGTAAAGTCCGTCAAGCATCTCATCCTCAAGACGGCACCCTCAGGCAACATTGACTGTGAGAAGTTTGACCGGGGTTTATTGGAATTGCGGAATACCCCCATCTTCACAGGTCGCTCCCCAGCACAGATGTTATATGGCCACCCACTACGGTCATGTGTCCCTGCCCATCCTGAGTCCTTCTCGAGGGAGTGGCAGGCCAAGACCGAGGACTGCGATCGTCGTGCAGCCGCCCGTGCAGACCAGGTAAAGGCACAGTATGATCAGCACGCCCGACCCCTTCCCAGGTTGAGTATCGGGCAAACAGTTCGGATTCAAGACCCGACGTCTCACCGCTGGGACAAGGTCGGGGTGGTCATGGGCTGCGGCAAGACCAGGGATTACGAGGTCCGTCTCCCTAGTGGTCAGGTATGGTGGCGGAATCGCCGCTTCCTTCGTTCAGTACCGTCCCCTAGTAGTGAACCCCTCCCCCACATCCCTGTGAACCCTTGCTTGGACGAGAAAAGTAAGTCCTCATTCAGTGACCCCCCAGTTTTCCCACGTCACTCTCAAAGGCTCCTGGAAAAAGAGTCCGCTCGAGATTGCACTACGAGCGTGAGGGGGGAGGGAGGTGTAGATATATGAGACGAATATGGCTGTAATATGTTACTCTGTACTATTTACCATTATTGATTCAGGTCTCTGTATTATATGTTTTATAATCATACTCCCTTTTGTCACTGAGTGTTAGTTCAGACTTTGGGCACGTGCGCGCTGTACGCGCGTGCGCAGATAGAGATACCCAGAGAGATTCCAAGACAGGACGCTGTTTACCCCTGTCTTAACTCCTTTTTGTGTTTGTCCCAGAAATAGAACTTACGGACTTGACATCAGTGTGTTTCCTTTACCCCTGAATGTAAGGACCACCTGAGTCTCCCACAATAGCTATTCCTTCAATAATGTGGGGGATTATTCCGTTTCTTGTTATCTTGAGTCCTAATATTTTTCCGTTGGCAGCATATGGTATTTGCTGGTTGTTGACAATAATAGGGTAGGGGTTTGTTTTTGCTATGTGAATTATTTTGAGTTTTTGGACATTGGTTTTTATCTTCCATTTTCGTTCATAGTTATTTATTATTTCTATTTCTCTGCTTGTTCTAATGGCCATCAATTGTTTGGATGAGCGTAGCGAGAGGGCCAATCACAGAGGAGGAGGCCAGGCACTCTGGTCCTAGCGTTGCTACGTGTGCGTCCGCACTGGGGAGTAGGTCTACCGGCACCGCTGGCTGTACGCTGATTGGCTGGAAGGCGCGCTGGGGCTCAGTCGTCCCTTGTAGGGGATGGAGTCTACTACAATACTCCCCTTCCCCTCCGGGAGCGGCGGGAGGCTGGAGGTTGACAGGGTTGTGTCCCACAAGGGACACATAACGGGCAGGTGTACGTACCACTAGGGTGTGTCATAGGAGGGAAGATCAGCTAAAACTAATGGCCCATCACTTTTTTGGTAGATTTTAGTATATATAAACAGAAAATAATTTCAGTTTCAATATTTTGCAACCTTTTGCTAGGTAAATTTTAGCGTGAAATTTATCGAAAATCTAACGTACAGCTGCATTAGTGCATTACAATTAAATAGTGAACATTGCTTTCTGACTTCATTCTTTAACAACCCAACTAACAATATTTTTTTCTGTTTCAGATTCTGATGCATTTATAAGTTGATAATATTTGCGATGGCTGCTTGTGTCAGGACGAGGAACCAAAAATCCAGCCATCTCAGTCACTATCTTGGGTCTGGGAGAGAGCTCCTGAAGTCGGAGTTGCCTACATTGAGAGATGCTTGGAGATACAGTGTTTTAATCAGGCAAATCAGTGAAAAGAACCAAAGAACTTACACAAACAAAGACATTGCCAGTGATATGACCAAAGCTGTCTTGGCACAGTACACTCTGGCTAACGCTCAGTTCAAGCCTCCAGTCATAACAAGTCAGAAGAAGATTAGTGAGAGACTGCTAGCCAGTTGGGAAAAGGCAAGAGATATCTCTCTTGGGAGAGGAAAACTTGCAGTTAAGGACAGCTTTGCCAAGCAACTGGACCAGTTATTTGACATAATTACTTGCAAGTGCCCAATTGTTCTCTGTCCTGAGCTTGGATGCGATCGTGACTGTAAATCCGAGGCCCACATCCCCTGTATTTGCAAGCGTGAACTGAAGATTTCTGTGATCGAACTGGCATTTGTCAAAGCACAGAGAGAGAAGACTGGCAGTATAGGGGCTCTCATGATTTCTAGCCAAGATATTCCGGAGTCCAAGAGACAGGAGGCTGCCACAGAGAGACAGAAGAGGAGAAGAGTTGCCGAGGAAAAGAGACTTGAGAAGGCCCAGGGTGAGGTAAAAAAGGCCGATGATTGGAGTCAAGCTGATTCAGAGTTTAATGACTTCCCCATGGCTGATCCGAGTGCTGACCAGGAGAATGGTGACTTTGTCCCTATCCCAGAAAATAATGATCCCAAACCTTCCAGGCATAAGATTCGAAATAGGAAAGATATCCCGAGCATAGCTCTGGCCAGCATGCGACACCACACTGGTCTCAGAGAAACTGCAGAGATAGCAACAGCTGCCTGGATTGACGGTGGTTTGATAACACCTGATGATGTTCACCTGGTGATTGATCATAACAAAGTAAGGAGAGCTCAGGAGAAACTTGTCAGTAACCTAGAAGAGGAGTTTGATAATGGGATAAGAGAAAATGGAATCAATTGTTTGTTCTTTGATGGGAGAAGGGATGACACTAATGTGTTCATGAAAGTTGGAGATTCTGACAAGTTGTTCCCTGCCATGGTGAAGGAGGAACACTACTCCTGCTGCAGTGAACCAGGAGGGAAGTATTTGTGGCATTTCACTCCAGAGAAAGATGACATCAGGAAACCAGCTGAGATAGTGGCAGATAACATTGTGAACTGGCTCAGAGAGAGGAACGTAGACCAGACCCTGCAGGCCATTGGAGGAGACAGCACCAACAGATGGTCTGGTCCTCTTGGCAAGATGCTGGACTCTGCCATTGAGTTAGAAATAAATCCGAGCTTTGAAAAAATCACAGTTGGCCCTCCACTCGTTGAGCTTGCACATACTGTCATTGACGACCTGAGTACTGACCAGTACTATGGTTACATGATTTGCAGTGCCATCAAAACTGGGGTCATGTCTGATAGACTTGCTTACCTGCAGATAGGTCCAGTCTCACATTCTAGGTGGCTCACAACGGCTCTCAGGTTCTGCAGAATTTGGGTCGCTCATCATAAACTGAAAGGGAACCAGCTTCACAACCTGAGACTTATTGTCCAATTCATCGTGAGTGTCCACTTGCCAAATTGGTTCAACACCAAGGTCAAGTCATCGTTCTCCGAAGGTCCGAGGCATGTTCTCTTCCAGCTTGAGCTCCTGAGGAGTCAGCCAAGGAAGGTTGTTCAGATTGTGGAGCAGATTGTGAGGAGATCTTCCTGGTATGCTCATCCCGAGGCAGTTCTGCAGACAATGCTCTGCAGTAAGGATGAGGAGGAGAGAAGAGTGGCAGTCAAAAAGATCTTGGATATGAGACTTATGAGAGGATCTGGGCATGACGAATCAGTTGGTGACGATTCCTTCAGGGTCAGGAAGACTCCTGAAGTCAATCTAGGTGCCAAGACCCTCACTGATCTCATAGATCTGAATAACATCCAGGCTGGCAGTGAGCCCCCTCTTACCTGCAGCCTCACCAATGTTCAAGTCAGAGCTTTCCTGGACAACCCCATGCATGTCCCTGCCTGGCCCTCGCACACCCAGAGTATAGAGCGTTGTGTACAGCAAGTGAGCGAGGCCAGCAGTCACGTGTACAGCCAGGAGAGGAGGGAAGGCTACATCCGAGCTCAGGTGGTCAGCAGGGAGGTGATGAGTAGAAACACAAGCAAGAAAGACATGTTCTCTATGGTGTGCAGTAACACCGGGTCGTAGTAGTAAAACCGGTTTTTGTATTTGATGATTTTGTTTTCTAAAGGAATATTAAATTTAATAAATGTGTCAAGATCATTCGTTTCACTATTCTGGATCATTTTCATCCTAATAAATTAACCTGACACATTTACTTTACTTTAAATAAGCTATTTAGTGGTGTTGGTAAAAGGGTGGGAATACTGAATTTTCATAAGATTTCAAGTTAAAATTTACCTAGCAAAAAATAAAAAACTTTTCAAATCTGAAGATATCACATGATTCTGCATATAGAACTACATCATTAATACCATGGGCCGATTTTTCAAACTCAAAAAAAAAAAATTCGTCTCGGTATGACACACCCTAACGTACCACTCGACCACTACGGGTGACGACTCCGTCTAGTGACACAAAACCTGTGGGAGAATTAGGGGGAGAAAGAGGCTTTTGGATTAGAGTAGGTTGTACAGGCAATGGTTGTTGTGCTCCTGTCACAGCAGGGGCAACGTCACTGGCTGGGCAGACATGGCAGCAACAGGGTCCACGCCGGCAGCAGGATCCACGTCAGGAGGAAGGTCCACGGCAGGAGCAGCAGGAGCAGCAGGTACCTGAGGGTGGAAATAGGGTGCCCAGAAATGTCGTGGGCAGGGTATTGCTGCAGGTGGTAACTGCAGGTAGACTGGTGCAGGTGTAGTTCGCGCAGGTGGTAACTGCGGGTAGACTGGTGCAGGTGTAGTTCGCGCAGGTGGTAATGGCGGGTAGACTGGTGCAGGTGTAGTTCGTGGGGGTTGCCCCTGGGCTGGGGACCCAACGGGTAAGGTGGCCGGTTTGACTCGGTCTATGCTGATGGTGTCATGTCTGCCATTCCGGATAATCGTCAGGAACTTCGCTGAACGGAAAACAACCTGGAAGGGTCCATCGTAGGGGCGTTGTAGTGGGTTGAGGTGAGCGTCATGCCTGACGAAAACATACTCCGCTGTGAGTAGTGCAGGAGGAATGTGTTGAGGGCGCCGAGGAAGCTGGGGAGGAGCAGTGGCTCTGAATGCAGAAACTGCTTGTCGCAGTTTTTGAAGTAAGTCGTGACGAACGGCAGGAGTGGGTTGGCGGAGGTCAGGAGGGAGTGAAAACTCTCTGGGTAGGCGAAAGGGCTCGCCTAGTGTGATATCTGCTGGGCTTCAGTTCATGTCCTCCTTGTGTGATGCACGGATGCCGAGGAGCACTAAGGGCAACGCATCCGTCCAGCTGTAAGGGTCGTGCTGTGCCTTGAGTGCGTTCTTGAGCTGCCAGTGAAACCGCTCTACCATGCCGTTGGATTGAGGGTGGTATGCGGTAGTGCGTTGTCTAGAAGTACCGAGGAACTGTAGGAGGTCCTGCCAGAGTAGTGACTCAAACTGGGCTCCTCGGTCAGTGATAACGGTTGCAGGGGGGCCGAAACGGGAAACCCAACCGGACATGAAGGCGCGGACGGCAGACTCTGCTGTAGCATTGGGCATGGGAATAGCTTCTGTCTACCTGCTGAAACAGTCGATGCAGGTGAAGATGTAGGTGCTACCGTAGGATGATGGAAGCGGTCCCACGATGTCGAGGTGTACTACTTGGAAACGTCCTTTGGAGGACTGGCAGGCCAGGCACTGGGCAGCTTATTTCTTAGTATTAGACTTGATGCCGGGCCAGACAACACGTTGGGTGAGGAGGCGCTGGGAGGCCCGCACACCCGGGTGGCTGAGACCATGGATGCGGTCGAAAACAGCACAGAGGTGGACGTGAGGCAAGAACGGTCTAGGCTGCTCACAGGATACGTCCCACCACAATTTTATGTTCGTGCCAGGAACAGGGAGTTCTTGGAGTGTGAGGCCTGAGGGGGATGTCTTGTATGCTGCCAGGTCTTCATCGTTCTCTTGAGCCGCAGCGAGCTGCCCATAATCAACGGGTGGAGATTGTAGGTTATGTATATAAGCTACTGTGCCGAGTAGCAACCCTGTACATAAGCTACTGTGCCGAGTAGCATTTATATATATAATCACGTGGCAACACTGCACGTATTATGTGGCAACATTGCCCTGAGGCTGCCATATGGCAAGGCGCCTCAGTCTGACTGTGTGAGCCGTGCATGGCACACGCGAGTCACCACTTGTATTTCTCTCATCCACAATAAACGGACTCAGTGTTACTCAGTGTTTCCCTAGCCATCACTGCATTCTTCAGGGCACACTAGTAACTTTCATGGCGCAGTGTCTAGGATCTGTGGACTTACAAAGTGTGTGAACAATGCCGACAGTTACGTCTGCCGGTGATGCGCGTCGACTCATAGTGTGTTGTGTTGTGTTGCGCTGTGTTTCGCCGCGATGTGCAGTGTTGCTCCGTCACAGTGCGTTTTAGTGACGGTGGCAGTGTTAGTGTCAGTGTATTAGTGTGTGTCTAGAGCTGAGTTGAGCATTGGCCTGTTTTTTTGTGGTACCCACGGAGCACGCAGGCGTACACCCTTCTCGTGCGACATCCGGGGGACACTGACGGTCTTGCCGGACCACGCTCCGCTCTCTGAGACATACACACACACACACACACACACGCACGCACGCACTCACTCACGGACAGAACAGTGGACCTGGACCATATGCGTGATTTTTGCGCTGTTTATGTCACATATATGTGGTTCGAGCTGGTGAGGCGCCACTTTATATATTAAACAGTGCAGTCCACGCACACACAATGATGGGAGGTAAGAAGGGACGTCAAGATGGGAGACACGACTCCCCACCACCTTCCCCTCCACCGGGCGCAGACTCTCATCCTCCACCTCCTGTGACGGACATTGCCACAATTCTGAGGTGGATGGACGACCGGGACGAGCGACGTAGAGAGATGGAACTTCAGAGGGAGGAGACACGAAGAGAGGAGGAAAAGTTGCGTTTTGAGGCGCTATTGGCGACCCTGGCGCTAACCCACCCTCCCTCACTTGCAGGTAGCGCGCTTCAAGGCACCAGTACACTCCCTCCTCCACCACACCAGCGTCCTCCAGGTACTCTTGCCTCCAAACAAACAGCTCCCAAGGCATCTGTTCAACCCCCACCCGCCCTCTCACCAGACGTCACGTTTCAGCTTTTTCGTGAGTGGAGGCGGCGTTGGACAGATTACTCCACGATGGTGGACCTTGACAGCATGCCTCCAAACAAACAGCTCATCCAACTGCGGATGTGTTTGTCGCTGGAGACCCAGAGAGTTTTGGAGCACACGATGCACGTGCCTCCCGACTCTACCTCTTCAGTGACGGATGTGCTCGACCTCTTACAGGAGCATGTTAAGGGTCGGAACAACGAGGCTTTGCCTTTACCAGCTGCAAGCAGGCGGAGAACGAATCCTTTGACGACTTTTTTGTACGTTTGAAGAGTTTGTCGGAGGAGATCGACGTCTGCAAGGCGCACAGCCGGGAATGTGAGGAAGCCTGGATCAAGCACGGGATCTTGACAGGTGTCAGGCACGAAGAGTTGATGCAGCGACTCATCCCCCTGGACGCTTCCTCCACACTCCAGGTGGTAGTGACTGAATGTCGGTCATACGAGGCCACCAAGTCCGCCACCTCTGCCTTACGGGCCCCACCTGCTGTGAGAGCTATCTCACAATACAAGAAGGATAAGAAGGCGGCCAACAACGCGAAGGCTGCCACACGTTCTTCCACGCCTCCGCCTAGTGCTTCCTGTGGCAGCTGTGGAAAGCAGCACAGCCCCAAGACTTGCCCGGCCGCCGACGCACTGTGTCGTGGATGTGACCGTAAGGGCCACTGGTCTAACACAGACAGGTGCCCTGCACGAGGCCACAAGTGTCAGGCCTGCGGTCGCTATGGACACTACGACAAGTGCTGCCGCCAACCCAAGCCCAAAAGCCCAAGACGAGGAGGACAGCAGCGCACTTCCCTCGGGGTGGTTCGCACGCAGCCCCCTGCAGATGGCCCACGCAGCCCCAAGCAGCAGCGGAGTCACATCAGGAGGGTGGAATCGACCACACGCCCCAGGGCTACCCCTTCCCCTACTATCCGCGTCGCCGTCACACACGGTGATGTGTCGGGTCACATCGAGGTGATACCGGACACCGGCGCCGATACTACGGTGATTGGGTTGAAGCACCTCCAGAAACTGGGCCTCACCAAACGCGGCCTGGGACCACAGCAGCAGCTGCAGTACTACAATGCGGACGGTTCCCAGATGCCGGACGCTGTGGGCTCCTTTCAAGCAGAGATCACCTACGGCGACAGGTCGTGTCACGGATGGATCGACGTGCAGCCTACTCTCGCTACACCCTTGTTGTCGTGGGAGCACTGCAAGGAGTTAGGCGTGGTGCCCAGAGACTTTCCTGAGCAGATCCCAGCTGCTCTGTACACCGCCAGCAGGGTGCGTGAGTTAACGAGCGACGCGCCTGGCACTGCCACACAGAGCTGCCCAGAACCGGCGTCCACTCCCACCCACACAGGACGCTCCCCTGCCCAGATCCTGTATGGTCACCCTCTCCGCTCTTGCGTTCCTACACACGCCAAGGCCTTTGCGAAGGACTGGCAGACCAAAGCCGAGAGCTGCTTCCGCCGCACTGCTACACGTGCCCAGGACGCCAAGGCTCGGTATGACGACCGTGCCTGTCCTCTTCAGCCGCTGGAGATTGGTGCCCTTGCCCGCGTCCAGGACCCGACGACGACACGTCAGCACAAGGTGGGCATAGTGATGGGCGTCGGCCGGTCGCGGGACTACAAGGTCAGGATGCCGAGTGGCCGTGTCTGGTGGAAGAACCGCCGCTTCCTCCGGCCAGTCCCACTCCCTGCTGCTGGCCCCCTGACCGAAGACGAGTCACCTACACCTCAAGAGGATCCACCCCACAGTGCACCTCGACGCTCGGAGCGACTTAGAACTAAGAAGTCCGCTCAAGACAAAGACTATGAGCGTGAGGGGGGAGGGAGATGTAGGTTATGTATATAAGCTACTGTGCCGAGTAGCAACCCTGTACATAAGCTACTGTGCCGAGTAGCATTTATATATATAATCACGTGGCAACACTGCACGTGTTATGTGGCAACATTGCCCCGAGGCTGCCATATGGCAAGGCGCCTCAGTCTGACTGTGTGAGCCGTGCATGGCACACGCGTGTCACCACTTGTATTTCTCTCATCCACAATAAACGGACTCAGTGTTACTCAGTGTTTCCCTAGCCATCACTGCATTCTTCAGGGATATACAACGAGAGAGGGCGTCGGCGATCTCGTTGTGGCTACCTTTAATGTGTTGGACGTCGCTGGAGAACTCCGAGATGTAAGCCAAGTGGCGCAGGACACGAGGTGTATGTGACTGGGAAGCTGAAGCAAAGGCGTGGACGAGGGGCTTGAGATCAGTGAAGATCTTGAACTGACGGGCCTTGAGGAAGTGCTGGAAATGTTTGCCGGCCAGGTATATGGCCAGGAGTTCTCGATCAAAGGCGCTGTACTTGAGGTGTGGTGGTTGAAGCAGTTGTGAGAAGAAAGCAACGGGTGTGAGAATTCCGTTGATCTCCTGCTGTAAGACGGCGCCCACTGCAGTAGAAGAAGCGTCTGTTGTGAGAGTGGTCCGGGCGTTAGGTGAGGGGTGGGCCAGGAGGGTAAGGCGTGTGATGTGCTGTTTGATAGTGGTGAATGCCGTAACCGCCTCTTGAGTCCACACGAGAGGCTTGTGAGACTTTTTTGGGAGTCCCTTGAGAAGGTCGTAGAGGGGGACAAGGACGGTGGCAGCTTTGTCAATGAAGCGGTGGTAGTAGTTGACTAAACCCTGGAATTCTCGGAGTTTCTTCGCCGTTTCAGGTTTGGGGAACTCCCTAATCGCAGTTATCTTCTGTGGTAGGGGTTGTATGCCACTGGGCGAGACTCTGTGAACGAGGAAATCGATGGCAGAGGCTCCACAGACGCACTTAGCAGGATGAACTTTCATGTTGTTGTTCTGCATGCGTTGGAGAAGGAGTTGTAGGTGGTGGTGGTGCTCAGCAGGCGTCGAAGATGCGACGAGGATGTCGTCAATGTAGACGGTGACAAAATCGAGGTCGTGAAGCATATGGTCCATGTACCTCTGGAAAGTCTGTGCTTCATTGCGTAGGCCAAAACTCATGAATGTATACTCGAAGAGTCCAAACGGAGTGGTGATGGCTGTCTTTTGGGTATCTGCAGGTGCTACTGTGATCTGGTGGAAGGCACGCTCTAAGTCGATCTTCGAGAAGATAGTCTTGCCATGAAGTTTGTGGTGGAAGTCCTGGACATGCGGAATAGGGTACCTGTCAGGTTTGGTGACGAGATTCAGGGCTCTGTAGTCGCCACACACCCTCCACTCGCCGGGTGTTTGCTTAGGAACCATGTGAAGAGGCGATGCCCAGGGACTCTTTGAAGGACGAATGATGCCGTCTTGCAGTAGTTTATTGAATTCTGCTTTGGCTGTGTTCAGGAGCCCAGGGCGCAGGCGGCGAGGGCGTGAAAAGACTGGTGGTCCTTTGGTTTCGATGTGGTGGAAAATTCCCGACGTAGGTGATGGGGGTAGAGAGACTCGGGGTGAGAAAAGCTCCTTGAATTCGTCGAGCAGGGAGAAGAACTCGTTGAAAGGCGCGAGACAGGTGATAGTATCGGTGTGTTTGGCACGAGAGCCCTGGATCTTGCGTGTTGTAGGCTCACGGATGAGGCATAGATGGCTTGGGTCGATGCCGAGCTTGTGGAAGGTGAGGAAGTCGAAGCTAAGAATGGGTTGAGACACGTCTGCGATCACGAATAACCAACGCATAGTCTTGGGCATACCGAGGTTTAAGGCGAGGGTGCGTACACCGTAGGAGGCGATGGGGCACCGTTGGCAGCGAACAGGTCATAAGAGGGTTGCTTTGACGTGTCTTGTAGTGAGGGAGGTATAATGCTGACCCATGAACCTGTGTCGAAGAGGAATTTCGTGCCAGAGGTGCGGTTGGTGATGTGCAGTGGTGCGACGCCAAACGGAACGGGGGCTGAGGCGTCTACCAATCCCGGTTGTTGCCGTTTCCCGGGTAGGTGCAGTGGGTCTCACAGCGTTGAGCATTGGCGCCGAAACGTCTGTGATACCAGCATAGGGTAGATCCTTGGTACTGGGGGCTGGCGGCGGATTCCGGGGCAGGAAATGCGCGTCGGGGATTGTAGGGCGCGGTGCGTGAGCCAGGAACAGGCCTAGCAGCAGGCCTGGAGAAGCAGAACTGTTCAATGGTGTCCATCCTGCGGTTCAAAGTCTGCAACAGGTCCTTTATGTCTTGTGAGGTATTGCTCGGCTGAGGGTTGATGACCCGGCTTACAAGTTCGGGGGTAAGTACTGGCGTGGTCGTTGGGTTGTTCGCAGTGGCGAGACCTGCAGCAGCGCAATCGCTGAATATCCTGTCTGCCGAGGGTGCGTAGAGTTCTGGTGTCGCAGAGTAATCTACTGCAGACAGGGTGACGCGCACCACTGTGGGGAGCTTCTGTGCGTGAAGTTGGCGCAGGATAGAGTCGGGGAGTCTGTCTGTGTGACGGGAGTTCAGCCTACACATCTCCTCCCAGAGACGTCCCTGGTTGAGTTTCCGAGGGAGATAGAGGATAGGTCTTGCAGGAGATTGGGGCTGGTCTGTTGATAACCCATCCTCAAGGCATCCCACAGGTTAGCGAATTTGTTGATGACTGGAGGGTTGGCAATGGTCCGTGAGACCTGCGTGGCGGCTTCCGTGGGCAAGGCACAGAGCAGGGCGCCGTCAGTCGCTTGTGAGCCGACGAGGGCTGCTTCCATATGGACTAACCAGTCCTCGACGTTGTGGCTAAAGGGTGGTAGAGAGATCCGTCCGTCCATTCTTGTGGGAGTGCGTCAAATCTGTTAAGGAAGGATGAGGGATGGGAGCTTGTTCCGACCCCCTTCAGTGTTCACAATCTCCTGGGAGAGAGGTGAACAGTTGCAGGGGGGACTTCGGGACGAATACACTTTTTAGGGAGCAGGTCCTTAGGCCAGAACTAAAAGAACAAAAGAATAATAGGAAAATAGGCAAGAGAGCTCAAACCACGTTTGGAATATCGCACACTAGTTGCTCTCCAGCTGTGATGTGGGTCACTCACATCGTCAGTGGGGAGAACAGACTAATGGGTTATAAACCTTACGGTCGTGAGATGTGGAGTAGCAGGTAGGGCGGTTGGCCCAGGGTGGCAGCAGGCAGCGATCCTCACAGCTCCGGTAGTAAGCAGCAGTAGCAGAGGGAGTGTGGTGTTCACAGCTTCGAGGGTCACCAATTTTAGCGTACTTTAGTGTGGCCAGTAGTCAATTATCTTTAGATGTCTATTATCTCTTTGTAGGAATGAGGTAGAATAGAAACTCACGATGCGTTTTCTGTATATATATTGTTGTACAGAGTAGTGCTAAGGAGATACTAGGTGAGGTGTAGCTTGCTCAGAGTTCCTGTAGGGCGAGGAGCTCTCTGAGGAAGTTGGGTGGTGAGGTGCTGGAGAAAGATCTTGCTGGTCCTGCAGGTCAGAGTAGAATGCTCTCCCTGGCTGTTGTTGCTGTTGTTGAGATTGTCGGACCGTAGTCCGACACGGGCCTTTGCCTCTAGGCGGCCCGTTCGGTGGTTCCGGCTGGAGCTCCTGGAGCAGCCAGACCAGATTGGGATTGTAGGTTGTCCTACCTGCAGATATGAAAGGATACTGCAGGTTGCAAGTGTGAGCGGACCCCCGATCAGTGGACGCTTACCACCAACCCCCACTCTTGGACGTGGTCAGTTTCTGAGTGGCACGCCCTCCGAACTGGGGTCCGCATTTGCTGGGAGAGGATACTTTCTAAGCTATCTGGGTGGTGGGTGATGACCCGGAGAAGGTGGTAAATGTGGTTTGTTTGGGCCTTTCGGGTTAGAGTGGCCGCTGGTGTTGTGTGTGCTTCTTGGAAGTTTTGAGTTCTGTTTCGGAGGTCTTGTGTGACTTCGCAGTCGAGGAGATAGTGTTCAAGTGGGTTGGCTGCTGGCTCCTGACAGTAGGTGCATTCCATGACGTCATTTCCGATCATCTGCCAGGAACACTTGTACTCTAGTACAAGTGTTTTCTTGTCTGCGAAAGGTGATTTCCCTTTTGTAGCCGCCAGGTACCATTTGGCTGATTGGGAACCAGCGTTGAATGCGTGAAGGAAGCTCTTTTTGATGTGGAGCTTGATAGTCTTTCTGAGGTGATTCTTGATCTGTTGCACACTTGCTGGAACTTGAATGTGTACGCTACTAGAACGTGTGGCTGCCTTGGCTGCTTCGTCAGCCACGTCGTTTCCCCCGATCCCTATATGACTGGGAATCCAGTGTAAGACGACTGGGCGGTTTTGTCTTTGGAGTTCCTGTAGATGTGCGAGGATCGAGGTTATGATGTGGACGTTGTCTCTTGGTTGACTGTGTTGCAGCGCCTGCATGGCCGATTTCGAGTCCGTGTGAATTATGATGGACTTGTTGTGTTGTGCTGCAGCGTGTTGTAGGGCCTTTGAGATTGCTACCAGCTCTGTGGAGCAGTCATTAGAGAGTCTCCATCGGAGGGTCTGACCTTGGGTGTAGAAGGCCGCTCCGGATGTATGATGTTTTGGATCCACCGAGCCGTCTGTGAAGTATGATGCTGCATCAGCCGGTGTCTCGGTGGCTATGGCTTCCAGAGTTATTTTTTTGAGGTCCTCCTTCTGGAGTCTGGCTTTGCTATCACCTAGGTCGGTAATTTTGAATGTGGCTCGTGGAGGGCTCCATGGTGGAGGAACTACGTAACGTAACCATTGTCTCGTGTGTCTTTGTTGTTTTTGATGAGTGTTTCTGCTTGCAGGTGTCGGATGACCTCGCTTGCCTCGTGCGACCAGGTGGCCCCTCGCACTCGATGGTCGAGGTGGATGGAGGCACTGGTTCGAATTTTGGCAGCTGTGGGCTTATCTGATCTGCAGATTTGGCGAGGAGACCGTCTGTCACCTGCTTGACTCGTACTGCCAGGGGTGGTAGTTCAGTTTCCATTTGCAAATTGCAAATTCTGGTCCACATGGGTGCTCCGAGCATGGTCCTGAAAGCATTATTTTGGATGACTTCTAGCTTAGCTATCTGGTCTTCTCTCAGTCCAATGAGTGCTGGAGCACTGTAATCTACCAGCGCTCTGATGGCGGCCGTGTAGTAGGCTTTGAGCACATGAAGGTTTGCTCCTGCGGTTGTGCTGGTGAGCGACCTCATTATATTGTGTCTGCTCTTCGTCCTGTGCCTGAGATACTCAAGTTGCGGGTTGAAAGTGAGTTTCTGGTCAAACCAGATTCCAAGACACTGGTGGGTGTTGGTCCAGACTACCGGCATGTTTTGTATGGAGAGCATCTTCTCTGGTGTGTCTGTGCAGATGGCCATCGCTTTCGACTTGGCTGGATTTATCTTGAGTACAAGTCTGTTGCACTCCTCTTCTATAAGTTGGAGTGCGTGTTGCGTGTTGGCTAGTCTGTTTGATCCTCTTACTATAAGCTGTAAGTCGTCTGCATAGCATAGGAGCTTGGCTGTTTGTCTGAAAGAAAGTTTGACAAGATTTTCCATCAGGACATTGAACAGCATTGGACTGAGGATGCCTCCTTGTGGGGTTCCGTTTTCATGGACCATGTAGCTTGAGGTTGCTCCCTGAAAGCGTACTCTTGCTTCTCTCTGTGTGAGGTAGTTCTGGATCCTCTGGATCCAGCAACCTTCCTTTGACGCCTTTTTCAGCGAGCGTCGTTATAATGGCGAGTGGATTTGCTAGTTCAAAGGCCTTCTCCAGGTCGAGGAGGACCACCAGAGCTGGTTTGTGAAAGTTACTAGTGTGCCCTGAAGAATGCAGTGATGGCTAGGGAAACACTGAGTAACACTGAGTCCTTTTATTGTGGATGAGAGAAATACAAGTGGTGACTCGCGTGTGCCCTGCACGGCTCACACAGTCAGACTGGGGCTGCCTTGCCATATGGCAGCCTCGGGGCAATGTTGCCACATAACACGTGCAGTGTTGCCACGTGATAATATATATAAATGCTACTCGGCACAGTAGCTTATGTACAGGGTTGCTACTTGGCACAGTAGCTTATGTACAGGGTTGCTACTCGGCACAGTAGCTTATATACATAACCTACAGTTTGTAGTCCACTGTGCTGAGTATCTCGGCGATGTTGTTGCCTGTGCCGGTGTTCTTGGTGTAAGCAAAAATGTGAGGGTGTGGGCTGCCTACTTTCCACTTGAGTCGGTTGAGAGCCATTCTTTCTCCCGTCTTCGCTATGCAGCTGAGAAGGGAGATGGGCCTCGGTTTGTCTGGTTCTCTGGGCTTCGGAATGGGCTGTATATCTGCCTTCTTCCATTCCGGTGGAAGTCTTTGTGCTGTCCACGAAGCATTGATGACTTGTAGCAAAGCCTCAAGTCCGGCTTTACCGGCATGGGAAAGCATGGAGTAGGTTATCCTGTCGGCCCCTGGTGCTGTGTCCTTGCGACTTCTGGAGCTCTTGCTGGTTAAAAGGTCTGTCGGTGTCATCTTCACTGTTGCAGGCCTCTTCGATCATCTGGAGTCTGACCTGTCGCGAATCGAATCGAAAAATGCTAGTGACAGGGGCGAAGGAGGTTCAGGGGAAGAATAAAGGGAGGATTGAAGTGAATTTTAGGAGGAGAGAATAGGTGCAGTGGCTAAACACCGCTTGCGTGAGGGAGTATAAGTTGGAGGCAGTAGCAACTCGCCCGGACGCGGCCAGGAGGCGACAGGACAGAGTTAGGCCAGCGTCAGGTCAAGCGTCAGGTGCGTGTTGAGTTGGGCCATGGATTCTCAGTGCTTGGTCGACTAGATTGTATGTGTTGTTTTCTTGTGTGGAGGAAATGTCTTGGTATTCTTCTTAGCTTGATGTAGATTTTCTTCTAACTCTCCTCCTCTTCTTGCTCTCTTGGAGTGTCCATTCATTCGTGTTTGGGTCTTGTTGTTCGTCTTCCTCGTGACTTAAGTCCTCATAGGTGTGGAAGAAGTCGGAGACGGTGAGGTTGACTACGTGGGCTTCAGCTCCACGGGCCTCGTGGTGTTCTTGATTCTGTGTGGCAGGTGTCTTTTCTTGTGTTTTCTTTTCTTGGGTTTTCTTTTCTTGGTTTTTCTTTTCTGCTGGTTTTTTCTTGTCTTGGGAGCGCACAGTAAGGAGGGCCTCTTTATAGCTCAGTTTCTTGTCGAGTCGCGCCTTGGCTATCCTGCATTCCTCCTTCCATTTCGGGCAGGTCCGATCGGCAGAGGAGTGTGAGCCGCCACAGGCAGCGCATTTTTTTACTGAGTTGGGGCAGACCGTGTAGCGGTGTCCGGGGTTGCCGCACAGGGAGCAGGTGTCCTCCTGCGCCTCACACTTGTTGACAGTGTGTCCGTAGTGCTGGCATTTGTAACAGCGTTTCGGTCTGCAGTAGGGCTTGACTGGCACAGTTTCCCACGCCAGTTGAGCCTCCTTGGGTAAGGCTGCATGGTGTCCGATGAGGGCAGTGGTGTCGGACAGCTTCTTGACAACTTGGAGCTGTCCCTTGAGGGGCTCACTCAGCTCTGCTTGGTCCACTTGGGCAATTTCGGCGTGGGAGATTACTCCCAGCTTCAGGTTGTCCCACTTGTAGGCAATTATTTTTATTGGAAAGCCGTTGATGTCTGGGATCTCCGCGGGCTGTACGGGCATACCCTTCTCGGCGAAGGTGATCTTGATGTCACCATGGAGCTTCAGTCGTTCCATCTTGGTGACCCCCATGATCTCATGAGTTTCAAAGAACTTCTTGAGAACTAGGAGGTTTAATTTCTTGGGGCAGGTCGGCGTATCCGGACGTATCCGCGCTTCGTTGTCAAACTCATACCGTTCATGGTGAGAGAGGGTTAGAGAGTGTTGAAAAAACTCGTGACTCTCTCTCCCTTGCACACAGTTATATACCAGCTAACGGACATTCAGGCATGTAAAAGGTTGCCATTACACGCTTTTAAATAAATATTAATTTAAATCAGTTGCTGTACACGTTGTCTTATGAAAATTAAGCTATGAGCTTATATTAATTTTCTAAGATTAACTTTTTAAACAAATCAATGCCTGAGCTTTCAAAGGTAAGAATTAAACTAATGTCAAGGACCCAGAATGGCAGTCCATTGTGGGTGGAGCTTCTAATAAAGAGGTACTGATTTTCGTCGTTCGAGCCTGGAGATAAGTAGACTGATATATTCTTTCAGGATATTAATTACTTTCTAAAATACGAAACTGACAATAAATTCAATACAAACATCAGATTCTCTGATGATTGGGAATCAAAATTATCTAATTTCAATAGCAGTTGGAAACTCGCGGTGTTCTCAAGGACGTTGTCGTGATACGTCGGTTTTACTGGCAGACTACACTGAACTTAATTCACAATTTCACTAAAAGTAAATGCAGTTGAAACTTTCAACATCGCTCACAGGAAATCTTGAATGTTTCATCTGTAAATAGACATATCTAACTTAATGTAAAACATATGCATTCATACTCAATTTCAATTTTCTGAACACCATATGCGGTATTAAGAAATATCAGAGTCTCAGAAGGTACAAGAGAGAAAACGGAGGTCTCAGGCGTATTGAAGTGGTGAGAAACCGGACGTCTCAACTGGGGGACTCAATAAAGAAGTTAAAGCGACATGTTTTATGGGATATTGAGCGTGATATGAATCGTCTGCTTTTATGTTAACTAACATGCACGACCGTGGTCAGTGCAACGTTATTAGTGTGAGGATATTTCCCCCCTCTATTCGAAGACACAATATTGAAGGATGCTTGTCATCTTTACACTTGTGATAAATGCAGTTTATTAACATGTTTTATGCTTTGATTCCTGAAAAATTAGATCTCTGGCGGGCGGGCGGGAGGGTCGTGTTGCGTCTCTGTAACAAAGCGTGTTTGGCATTCGGGCCTTCTATGTAGAGCGGCAGAAATTGGACAGTGATTACATAAGATCGTCAAGATCGTCTTAGTGATGTGAAAGCGTAAATCGATGTAGGACTTTTAATGCTAGACGCGATTGTATTTTTGAAAACTCAATTTCCACCGAGTTGGAGGTACAGCCAAGGTCACGAGGCCTATAACCACAAAATTACTGCCACATGACAAATCTTTTATTTATATTTTTTTTAAGGAGTTGTGGTCACGGCTGTGATAAAGGCCAACCAGGGAGTGTAGTACTGTGATTTTAGGTAAACCAATTCATAATGTCATCAGTGACCGCAGAAGAGACTGTAAATAACTTAAAGTGAATACACATTGGCAATCAAGCTGGTAAGGACAACTGCCAGCCTATTCGTGTCATAGGTGCCACAGAGACTTTAAATTTTATTTTGTTTGCGTGCTTTCTCAAGGACTGAAACTGTGCCTACAATACACCATTCACAGGGAGATACAGTGTACGCAGTTGCAGAAGACAACTCTATAGGCAACAGAGAGTAGCTAAGTACTGTTCTTTTTCCCTCTTTACCTTTTTAAATAGGTGTAGATCTATACACAGTCTGCACCCCCCCCCTCCACCCCCACAACAACAACAACCATGAGTTTGATATGTGATTACAGCAGGGAGACGTCGCATATGGAGGATACAGGCCTGAGTAATGCAACGCTTTGGAAGTTACTAACTGCCGTAAAGCATGAGGGTTGTTGCTGGTATTGCCCTGGCTGCATAGTAGGGTGTGTCAATTTTGTCAACATGTTAAAAATCAAATTTGGTAGTCAAAATATTGTGCCTCTTTATGTCTAAACTTGAGATTAGCAAACAAAAATGAATTGAAATAACCCTCACCTACATCAATTATACCTTAAAGTTTCAAATATCAGTATTTCAACAAATTAATGAGACTTGATTAGAATTATTCACTTGATATAAACTAATCTCATGTAAGCATATGGATTATGGAGTATTTTATGGTTCTATAGCTTGTGTACAATATGCATGTCAGAACATGAACATGAACAGGCTCTCCGTGTGGGACAGTTTAATTCTTGTTTTGACTTGTACCAAGCGTGAGGATAAGGCGCCCGACTCTCCTTCTAGATATCATTGACGGTGGTTTGCTCTCATTGCACTTGCACCTACTCTACCAGACGAATTCTACATTTTAATTATTGTAAGTAGGGCATATTGATTGTCGCAGTTATTTATATCATTGTATAAAACATTATGTTCTAAGAAATTATTATGTTATTTCTGTTACAGCATTTTTGATAAACAAATTGATATTTTTTGAAACAACAATTGAATTATGAAACATTGAAATATTTTTCTATTTGTCAGATAGTGTGAAGATGTCAAAATTGAAGACAAGAAGTCAGTTGTCAAACCACTTGAGCCTGCTAGTTGGTAAAGGGAAGGAGCTTCCTGTATCAGAACTTCCAACAGTGAGAGACATGCTAAGATTAGGGTTACTCCTTCGAGAAAAAAATGCAAAGGACAGAAGGAACTATACAGATAAAGAACTCATAAATGACATGATAGTCCCTCTTCTGCATCAATGGACAAAAGCTAATGCACTATTCAAACCACCTGTGATTAATCAGTGTCGAACTATTGAGCTAAAACTAATGAAATTATGGCACAAAGCAGTTGAAACATCACTTGGTAAAGGAAACTTGGCCAGGAAAAATGAATTTCTGCACACACTTGATACTCTGTTTGACATTTTGACCTGCAAGTGCTCCATACAATTATGTTCTGAATCCAACTGTTCTCACTCAGGTAAGAGAGAAAATAATTCCCACATTGATTGTGGTTGTCCTCGTGAAAAGAAGATCCCTGTTTTAGAGCTTGAATTTATAAAGGCACAGAGGACAAAGGCAGAAGGCCAAGGAAGTATGCAAATGGGTTCAATAGATTATTCAGAAACAAAGAAGCAGATTGCTAATGCCAAGAAGAGAGAACAAATCCGAGAGAGGGAACAAAAGAAGAAAATGAAGAGTGAAGAAGCCATCCAAAGAGAGGAAGAGCTGTGTCAAGATGTTTATCACTTCTTTAATAGTTCTTCTGATGAACAGGAAGCAACATCAGATGATAGTTCCAAAGAGCCATCTGAACCTTTACCAAAGAAAATGAAATACAACACAAGAAATATTTCAAACATTGCTTTAGCTAGTATTCGCCACCATGCTGGACTTCGTGAGGCTGCAGAAATTGCAACTGCCGCTTGGATAGATGCAGGCCTCATCAGCCGAGAGGATGTATCTTTGGTGATAGATCATAATAAAATTAGAAGAGCACAAGAAAAAATAATGAAGGAAATATCTGATCAGCATGAAAAAGATTTAAGCGAGGGAGGGCTCTCCTGTCTTTTGTTTGATGGAAGAATAGATGACACAAAAGTTTTGCTAGAAGTAGAGGGAGTGAACAGAAAGTTTCCAGGTCTCTTCAAAGAAGAACACTACTCTGTCTGTTCTGAGCCTGGTGGTCGGTTTTTGTTTCACTTTGCTCCCGAAACTGAAGTAGAAGGGAAGAAACATGCAGAGGTCATTGCTGATCATATTTTATGTTGGGTTCAGGAGAGAGGACTTGGCAGTTCACTGCAGGCTGTTGGTGGAGATTCAACTGCAGTGAACACCGGATGGCAGGGGGGTGTAATGACGCATTTAGAGAAAAAACTAGGAAGAAGACTTGTTTGGATTGTATGTGATTTACATACAGGCGAGCTACCTCTTCGTCATCTCATCCAGGAACTTGATGGTCCTACAAAGAGCAACAACAAGTGGTCAGGTCCCCTTGGCATCATGCTGGATGAAGCAACACAACTAGAAATGAATACAACCTTTCCAAAGGTCGAAGTTGGCCCTCCCCTTCCGGCGTTGTCTGAAGGAGTCATCAAAGATCTCAGCACAGATCAATCCTATGCTTATCGTATTGCCCAAGCAATAAGATCAGGAGAAGTGCCTCAATCATTGGCTCTCTTGGAGATTGGACCTGTCAGTCACAGCCGTTGGTTAACTACAGCTCTTCGTTTCTGCAGGATTTGGATTTCCAAACACGAATTGAAGGGCAAAGTGCTGAAGAATTTGAGGTTAATTGTTGAATTTATTATTGGAGTTTATCTTCCCCAGTGGTTTAGTGTGAAACTTAATCCTATGTGGGTGGATGGGCCCAATCACCTTTTGTTTCAATTGCAGCTAGTAAGAACACAGAGGAAGGTAGTGAGGGACATCGTGTTACCTGTGGCAAGAAGGTCCGCTTGGTATGCTCGATCAGAAGCAGTTTTGCAAGCAATGCTTTGCAGTCAATGTACCAATCTCCGAACCGAGGCTGTAGAAGTCATTCTAAAGATTAGAGGAACGTTAATAGATGACGACCAGTTGGGAGACTGTTCGTTTCATTCAAGAAAAGTTCCCCCAATAAACGTCAATGCCACCAAATTGTCAGAATTGGTTGACTTGAGTTTGGAAGTCTTAGAGCCACCATTGACAACAAGTCTAACTAGCCAAGAATTGAGAAACCTTAAAGAGACTCCAATGCAGGTGCCGAAGTGGCCTTCCCACACTCAAAGTGTGGAGAGATGTGTGAAAATGGTCACAGAAGCAGCGGGCCATGTTTACAGCCACGAGAGGCGAGAAGGTTACATCAAAGCACAAATAGCAAGCAGACTACTGATGACAAGAAACCAAAGCAAAGAGAGTATGAAGGCATTGGTTACTTTCAAATAGACTACGGATAATAAAATATAATAATTTGAAACTTGAAACAGTAACATGTGTGCAAACGCTGGTTATGTTATAAATTCACAAATATGTACATTTAAAAATCCATTTGATGTAGGTAGGACTTATTATAAAAAAAAATTTATGCCAGAATATTGTTTTGCATGCTTAAAGACTACAATAAATTGCTACCAAATTACTCGATTTTCAATTTAGCCAGTTCACCCCCTAAATTGACACACCCTACTGCATAGTCAAGGTGAATGAAGCGATTGCAAGCCATAAGGGAACGAGTCCTCTAGGGACGAAAATAGATGAAGCTGGAGCCCTGCTGGTTGCCACACTGGAGCCGATAGAATGGAGGTGATTGCTAAGAGGAGTTATACTGACGTATTAGGAGGGCCACGGGAGGGGGCGGAGAGTAATGTAGGATCAGAACAGGTTCTACAACAGCATTGGACTTTGAAGAAATGTGTCGAAGAAATGAATGTTAACGGACCTACTGTTATGGGAGAGGAGGAACACCAGGAACGTCTCCAGCGCAGGAACAATGTAATAGTTTTTGGAGTCCCAGAGAGCCAGGCGGAGGGAACTGTGAATAAGGAAACACACGATAAGGTGCTGTTTCAAAATATTTGTACAGAGGTTCTGAAGATTCCATCAACCCCTCAGGATGTGAGGAGGCTGGGACAAAAGCAGGGGGCTAAGCCTCGCCCCCTCAGGATCAGATTCAGATTCAGATTGCCCCGGAGGGGGCTAGTTTATTGGGCACCCCCTTACATCCTGTGCAAGGTGAAGCGCAGAAGCGTTTACAGTGCCCAACTGGGAAGCATGCGGAGTTCATGCTTGCCTTTATGACTCATGCATTAAGGGCGTAAAAGGCCTGAAGGGTCATGGGTTTTGTCAGCAAGTTACATAAAGTGACAATGATGAGTGTGTGGGGGGAAAATTCCCGGTACAATTTATCTGTTTATGGCAAAATGTGGCAGGTCACTAATAATGTCAAGTGCCAGGCCTGTCACTAGGAGGAGGGATATCTGGTCGGGGAGGGAAGAGGTGCCACCCTTGTAGGGGGAGGTCATAGGGCAGATGAGGATGTGGTGAAAGAGGGTGTGAGAGTCTGTTGACCACAAAGTTTACAAACAGTGCGGCCAGGCTCAGGGTTGCCAATGTACTAGGCGTGGCGAAGTACAGTGGGGGTGGAGGTGATATGGTGTGGTGGGGCAGGTACAGTAGGGGTGGAGGGGGGCACATAGGCATTGACAACATTGAGGGACACACCTTTTAGTGTGATTGTGATGGTGTGTTCGTCGACATGTCGGTGGGGTACAGGTAGCCGGGGGTGGTGTCCTCAGGTCCAGGTAGCCCTGGTGGAGACAGCTCAGACACGGGCGCGGCTTGCGGTGGGTGGTGGACAGGTTGAGGCACCAAGTGTTGTGAGGATGGGGCAGGACTTCGCTCGGGGGCAGCAGGACACACCAGGGCAGGCCCGGTAGGCACTACACCAGTAGTGAAGGCCTCCGGCGGTGGAGTAGGCCATGAGCAGGGGGGGGCTCACAGGGGGACCAACAGCTTGTGTCAAACCAGCAGAGAGTGACTGGGTGGCAACAGAGGGCAGGAGTAGGTGGGAGATGGTGGTACAGAGTGTAGCGAAGAGTTTTTCAATACGGTTGGTAAATTCTTGGAAGAGGGATATGATCTGTGTCATGTCACTGGCGGGGGGTTGTGGGGAGGCACCGGTGGGAGCGCAAGGCCTGACAGCCTCAGAGTAGAGACGAGGAGGAGGCCCAGTAGTAGTTGAGTTAGGAGACGGCCGGGACTGCTGTGTTGTAGCCAGATGAGGCCAGGCAGAGGCAGGTGTTGTTGAAGAAGGAATTGCTGGAGACACAGGGTACACAGGGGGGTGTGGCCCGGAAGACTGGAGGGGGCGTTGTAGTAGACTTGGCCTTCGGGGAGGCTTTTCCCCTGGGACAGACGGGCGATTGGGGCATTGCCGTGAGTCAGCATTGTGCCGGCCGCCACAGTTACAACATCTGGGATTAATTACATAGCCCACCCCACCACTATTAAGGTGGTCTTTGATTTTCTGGGCACAGGCGGCGGAGTTGTGGTTACGTGAACAGAAGCGACATCTCGGCCGATCACGACGACAGCAGGCAGTGAAGTTGTGACCCCAATGAGAACAGACAACACAAAATGCAGGCTCAGGATGATAGGCTTCTGCATACAGTGGGGGTAAGAGTGGGTGGGCATTCACAGTGGTTGGGCACTCCCTTCCCTTCCACTTGACAATGACAGCGGGTTGTGGAACTCTCCCCCGGTAATGGCGACATATACTCAGTATACTAGAGTTAAAGTCACGCTCATCTTCGATGTCAGCGTATAAGGGGAAACGTTTCACTAGGATGTGGCAACATTCATCCGCGTCTACAGGGGGGGGGGGGGGGGGGCAGCAGGACGACCCCGTCAAAGCCAACAGTACTAAGTGTTTCATAGGCCTCAGGAGTCTGACACTTGATAAAGTTCCGGTTCTTACCTTGTCGGAATTCAATGCTGAAACCGTGCTGTCTGCAGTACTTCATCATCCAGTTAAAGAGTTCCTCTACAGTTTTCAGAGAGTCCTTGGGGAAATGGAGATTCAGCTTACTTGTTTGTTTGGCAGAGGGCAGGGTGATAGGGTCCATGGCATTGGTGTTTCCACTGTGGCTAGCGTTTCCCATCGAAACATTAGCGTCACTGTCATAATCACTAGGGTCTGACTCTTGAAGGGTGTTGGATTCAGTATGACCAGGCGAGTTGGTAATGGCATCAGTATCAGAGATGTCTGCGTCTGCGTCTATGAGAGAGCCTCGTCTGGGACGTTTATGTCGACCCCCCATGCTGGCAAAACGTGCCGGCAGAGGGGACCTTGATGGGACGATCGGGAAGCCAAGAGCACCTATGGGCACGTCTGTTCCCTTGGGTGGTCACGCCACGACTGCCCCCCTCAGGATCACACTAGTGAGTGAGGAGGAGAAATGGCAGGTTGTTCGGCAGGCAAAAGACTTAGCAAGGAGCGAGGCATTTCGGGATGTATTCATTCACCCAAATCGCACGGTAATGCAGAGGGAACAGCACAAGAAGCTCCTGCAGGACTTGAAGCAGAAGAGGGAGGAGTCGAGGAGGAACGGGGACAGGTGTACATGGGTTATACTCAGTGGAAACAAGTGTGCCAACACAGGGCCAGGGGGCAATAGTGCAATAGTGCACCCTCCACCCACTCAACCCCCTACCCGGGAGGCGGCACCAGCTTAGCCTACCGGACAGGAGGAGGCGAGCGCCGTGTAAACAATGACATTTCTAACCACACCCTGCCAAATACAGTGTACTTAGCAAATGCTGCAGCTTCTGAGAATGGGGGGGGGGGGAGCGGGTTTATTACTAAGAGCAGAGACATTACCGAGAACAAATTCTGGCTTGAATGTCATGTACACTAATACTGACACTTTCCTTGATAAGAGAGAGGAGTTTGAAACACTACTAAGAGTACACCAACCAGATATTGTAGGTGTTGTAGAACTGTTGTACAAGAACAGGAGAATTGACCCAGAGGAATGTGAGTTGACTCATTTACGAACCTTTCTCAAGAAACTTGCAAGAGGGGTGTGGTTATCTACTCTAGGCAAGATGTTACGAACCACGCCATCAATTGTCATGATCTACCTACCCAGCACCACGAGCAACGCCATCTAGGGACGAAACCCGAGTATGACTAGTCTTAGTACCACTCCGGGGTTTCCCTTCTCCATATCCTGGTTGTTGCGTCACCTCCTCAAAGTCTTCCTCATCAGCTCCAGTTCCATGAGAGAGCAGTTCACTCTGGGAAGTGACCACAGGATCAGCTATCCTGGAAGCCTACGGCACAGTGACTACCTACCGTCTTCTGCAATACTCAGCCTTACTCGTCAGCCATCTCAGCTCTGCATTTAAGTAATTGTAATCTTATATTGCCTCTCCACCTCCACCTTGCTTCAAATTATTGTATGTTGTATAAATATGTATATACTGTTAATGTTTAGGTTAAGTATGGTTAAGGGTAAATTATAGAAAGCTGAATATTTTGTTAAGGAATTTATGGTACTTTATTGTACACAACACAAACTCTCATCCTTTGTCTACCCTTTTATAGTCCGATTGTCTTTGTTTTTTTATTGTTGTTGCCTGTTGGGATCTGGGTAGACTTTTAACTATATTCTAAATCCCCAACTCGTAACAAAGACCTTAGAGCCAGCCAGGCGAGGGTACAGGGAGAGGATGTTTTTGAAGAATCCAAGTGGTGTAAAATTAAATTAAAGGGAGGGGACTTACTTATCGTGGGGTGTATCTACAGATCCCCAAACTGTGGCCCACTAAATCAAAGGAACTTAGGAACCTTAATAAACTATGGCGACATCGACTAGAGAAACGAGTCCACCCCGAATGACTTGAATAACCCTGCTACTTTTTTGTAGAAACTCCGAGAGATAATTTTCTGTTCCAACATGTTAGAGACCCGACACATTATAGAGGGGAGCAAACACCCAAGCCACTTGACCTCATCATAACCAATGAGGAGGGTATGGTGGCCAAACTGGAACACCTTGCCCCAGTTGGCACCAGTCACCATATAGTGTTGTCATTCAGATTTAACTGTTATCTAGTTCAGGATAAGGCCAGGCCAAGGTGCAAATATTACAAGGGAAATTACAATGGGATGAGGGAAGAGATGAGGGGTATCAACTGGCCTGACTTATTAAGGTACAAGAACGCAGACACTACTCTGAATATCAAAACTAGTAACATGACCCATTTGATCGACAAATATATACCCAAGACCAAACGCAGTTCTTCTAGGAATACGAGGGGATCCCTACACATGAACCAAGCGGTGGTCGACAAAATTAAGAAGAAAACCCAGAAATTCAAGACGTGGGTTGGGTCATACGATGAGCAAGACAGGAGGATGTATGCAAGAGCCAGAAACCGAGTAAAGATAGAGTGTAGGAGGGCTGAAAAGGAGTTCCAGAGGCTGGTTGCAAAAGATGCCAAGTCAAACCCAAAGGCGTTTTATCGTTATTCAAAGTCGAAATTGAAAACGCAAGTAGGAGTATCAGACCTGAGGCTGGTGGACGGTAGTTACGCAGATTCTGACCAGAATAAAGCTGAGGCATTGAACAGCTTCTTTTCCTCGGTGTTCACAAGAGAGGATGCAACTAACCTTCCTGCGTTTGAGGACAGACGGTTCGACACAGCACTGACCCACATTGTGTTCACAGAAGAGGGTATTAGAAATAAACTGTCCAGGCTAAAGGTCCATAAGAGTCCGGGACCTGACTTGGTGCATCCTAGAGTGCTAAGAGAGTTGTGCAACGAGCATGCAGAGCCCCTGAAGATCCTGTTTTGTAAATGCCTGGATGAACAAATGGTCCCCAGTGAATGGAAAGTGGCCTATGTGAGTCCTATCTTCAAGAAGGGCGATCGTCACTCCACGAACAACTATAGACCGGTGAGCCTGACTAGCATAATATGTAAAGTACTTGAGAGTATTATCAGAGATGCCGCAATGGAACATCTAATACGAAACAACCTTGTAAACGGTTGCCAACACGGTTTTATACCGGGCGGTCCTGCTTAGCACAACTGCTCAAGGTATTGAATATTTGGACCCATATTCTGGGACGGGGTGGTAATATCGACAATATTTACCTAGATTTTGCCAAGGTTTTCGACAGTGTACCCCACGAAAGGCTGAAAATCAAACTGGAAGGGTACGGAATTCGGGGAAATGTCCTAGCGTGGATAGAAGACTTTCTACATGACCGCAAGCAGTGTGTGGTAATTAATGACACGAAATCGTCGTCTGTACCTGTCACAAGTGGGGTACCACAGGACAGTGTATTGGGCCCGCTGTTGCTTGTTTGTTTCATAAATGACATGCCTGACGTTGTACACTCCTCCATACAAATGTTTTCCGAGGACACCAAGTTATTTCGGGAAATTGAGAACCAAGCGGACTGTGAAGAACTGCAGAAGGACCTCTGTGGGCTCCAGGAATGGTCGAAGAAATGGCTACTGAGATTCAATGTCACGAAGTGTAAGAGGATGCACCTGGGGCGTACCAACGGTAGGGAGGCGTATACATATGTCCCAATGGGATGAAGAAACTGCACTAGTTGAGAATGTGTGTGAGAAGGACCTGGGTGTGTATGTTGACAATAAGCTGAAGTTCTCAGGCCATTGCGAGAAGAAGCTAAATCAGGCAAATTAATTATTGGGTCTTATAAGAAGGTCGTTCAGATATCTAGACGGTCCATCCCTCGTAACGATCTTCAGGAGTGAAGTGCTTCCCCATCTGGAGTACTGTCACCCCAACTGGTCCCCGAGATATGCTAGGGACTGTCAGTTGGTTGAAAATGTTCAAAGGAGGGCCACCAAACTGGTGCCTGCACTTCGGCACCTCAGCGACCCTGAGAGATTGGAGCGCCTGAACTTGCCTAGCTTATACTACAGACGGGCAAGGGGGAACCTAGTTGAGGTGTATAAGCATCTCAGGGGGCACTACTCAGTTGAGTGTCCTTACTTGGAGCTGGCGGACGCTCGCCCCACAAGGGGTCACAGCTCAAGATTGAAGAAGCCGCAAGTCCAGAAAACCGTGAGGGCACACTTTTTCGGAGTGAGGGTTGTAAACTCTTGGAACAATCTACCAGAGAGTGTTGTGACGGCACCGAGTGTGAGCTCTTTCAAGACAAGACATGACCAACACTGGAGTGGGTTCAGGTACATTCAGGAGCCAGTGCATGCCAAGGATTTGCCAACAGTGCGTGACAGAGACGTGACCGATCGCCCGGGCGGCTAGCGAGCCGATCTTTTGGTGAAGAAGATAAATGAAAAGGAAAAGTAATCAGAGACGTGATCGATAGCCCAAGCAGGTAGCAAGCTGATTAGTGGCGAAGAGGATAAAAGTAAAAGATAAAAGTTATTATATATCATGGGAGACTTGGGTTTAGTACCAGTATTTTTTTTTTACGGGAATTAGCCCACCCGGGCACAGGTCAAACGACCCACAACGGAGCCTGGAGGGCGAAAAAAAAATGGAAAATAGAGAAGAAAAAGGTTATACTGTGTTTGTGAGAGGTTTGAATCATAGACCACGTTCTTATTCTAACAGCGTCAGCTGGAGACTGGCAACCGGGCACTGCCAAAGACAAGCCCCCACCTCAACATGGGAAAACATATCGTACAATGGTACAATCTTACAGCTCCCCCCAAGTTAAAAGGAAATGACATTGCACATTTTAATTAACAAAAGGAAAACAATGCATTCATAAAAACAACAATAATGCAAGAAAACCAGTCAAACAAAGAAAAACAAAACAAAAACAAAAAACCTCTAAACTGATTTTACATCACATACACTGCACCACGTAGTCCGTCAACCAGCCCGGGTGCCTACGGCCTCTCCTGGGCCTGGCTGCGCTCGACTAGGGAGGGGCCGGGGGTGGGAGCGAGGACGCGGGTACGGAGGGCACAGTAGAAGGGGGGCCAGGAGGCACAGGTTGGTGCACCTCCGGAGTAGTAGGCACAGGTGTGGAGCCGTTTCGCAGGTGGCGTCTGTTGCGGATGGACACTCTGCCACTGCCACTCAACCTGACGGCATACTGCCTGTGAGGGCGGGCTTCCACCACTATGCCTGTCCTGTCCCAGAGCTTGGTAGCTGCATCCTGCACACGCACCTACGTGCCCACGACTAGGGGAGCTAGCTGGCGGGACACCTCCCCCCACGACAGAAGGACCCCGTCCTGGGTTTCGGCCAAGCGCACCTCCCTAATACGAAGTGCCCGCCGCCAGTGATGGTCCACCTTATAGTGCTGTCTGGCCACGGGAACGCCGTCACGTAACTGGCGGCCGATGGCAAGTTGGGCAGGCGACTTGTTCACCCCCCCCCCCCGCAGAGGCGTGTTCAGGTACTAGAGGAGGGCCTGGGATGTCCTATCGCAGTCCAAGCTACCACCGGGCCCAGTGTTATCCCAGAGGAGCCACTTGGCAGCCTTGACCCCAGTCTCTGCCCTGCCATTGGACTGGGGGAAGTGGGCCGACGAGAGGCGCACCTCGACTCCCCATGACTTGAGGAAATCTGTCATCTCAAGGCTGGCAAGGTTGGTACCTCTATCCGTGGAGATCTGCTCAGCTGCCCCCCCCCCCCCCTCCTCGTGAAGTAGGCCCGCAGACGGGCGATGATTTTTCCAGAGGTGGCCTCGTTGGGGAAGTGGGCGATCTCCAGCCAACCTATGAAGCGGTCAGCATATGCTAGGTACGTGTGGTCCTGCTCGTGGAACAAATCGGCCACCACTTGTTGAAAGGGATAGTCTGATGCCGGGGTCGGAACCAACGACTCCGGAGGCTGGGAAGGGGCGAGGGTCTCCCAAGCAGTACACCGGGACTGATGATATTGCAGGTCACCCTCCATGCCAGGCCAATAGACAGACTGCCGGGCTCGTCTGAGCATTGAGTCGAGGCCCTGGTTGCCCCACGTGCAGGTTAACGGCGACCCGGTGGCGGAGGGAGTCGGGGATGACAAGGCGCATGCAGCCCTGGTCAAAGGTGTAGGTGACCAAACCCCTGACCACAGCCAACCAGTCCCTCATCGAGAAGTACGGGCGCAGACAGGCCACCTCCTGCGACTTGTGGGGGTGCCAATCGCCCGCCAGCACCCTCGACACTAGAATCTGGTACACTGGGTCGTCCGCAGCCGGTTTGCACACTGCGTCTTCGTCCATAGTGATGCACCCATCCTGATCCAGTGCTGCGATTGTGACTGCACACACCGCAGCGCACAGGTCCTCCTCTTGGTCCATGTCCTCCGCGTCGGGCGCCGTCATGAGGGAGGGGAAGCGGGATAGGGCGTCAGTTGCACAGTTCCGCTTCCCTGGCAAGTATTTGACCATGAACCGGTACTGCAGGGTCTTCTCCTTGAGCCTGAACAGGCGCGGATTCGCCACATCCGTGAGGGCTCTGTCTCCTAGCAAGCCAACTAGAGGGCGGTGGTCCGTCACCAGAATGAGGTTCGGGCAGCCAAGGAGGAACAGCCTGGCCTTGCGCAGGCACCATACCACAGCCAGGGCCTCCCCTTCCACTGCAGCATAGCCGGCCTCGGCCGTGCTCAGATGTCGGCTCCCGCACAGAGCCAACTGCCACCCCCCCTTGCAGCAGAAGGGCGTCTCTGGAGAGGCACAGTCACAGTATTGTTGCAGGACGACGAAGCCGATGCCCTCCCTGCTCCAATCCGTGACAGCTGCCGTAGGCCTGGATTTATCGTAGTACATCAAGCCGTCCCTGGCCAACTAACAGATGGTGTCCTGGGCCTGGGGAAACTTGAGCCGCAGCTGGTCGTCCCAATATACCCGCTTGCCCACTAGCTTCTTGAGGAGCTCACGGAAGGGCTCCATCACAGGTGCAGTGGCAAGGAAGGGAGCCAACTGGTTAACAAGGCCATGCCAGCACCTGATGTCAGTGATTGATGGCTGATCAGGCATGGGGAAGTCCTTGATGGCTAACAGACGTTGGGCAGTGGGCTGGTAGAGGTCCCACCCCAGGAGGAAACCCACAAACTCGGCTTCTCTCCTGCAGAACAAGAACTTTTCTGGTTTCAGTGTGATACCTGTGCGAGCGCAGGTCTCCAGAAAATCGTAGGTGTGCCAGAACGCCCCCTTCACACTGGAATCATAGAGGAGAATGTCATCCTTGCACATGTACTTGCGTGGCACATCCTGAATAGCGTCGTCAAACCTCTTGGTGTAGGCATCTGACGCTGAGCAATGTCCCATGGGCGTCCTGCAGTATCGAAAACGGCCCCACGGCGTGATGAATGTGGTCAGACGTCTACTCTCCCCTCCAACTCCACCTGATGAAATCCCCAAAAGGCGTCGGCGACGGTTTTGAATGAGTGCCCTGGCACCCCAGACACCATGTCGAATGGTGCAGGTGTGTGGTGCGTCTCTCTCAGACAGCCTGCATTGAGGCGTTGAAAGTCTACAGTGCGCCTGGGCTGACCTTTTTTCTTGGCCACCACGACCATCCTGGCGCACCACTCCATAGCCTCACCAGCAGGCACTGGCTGGATGACGCCTCTCCTGACGTCCTCCTCCAACTGGGCCTTCACCTCCGCTTCCCAGTGTTTTGGAACGGGAGCAGGTGTGTGACAGGCGTAGGGGGTCATGCCGGGCGTCAGGTTGATACGGTGAGGGGGACCAGTCATGACTGGCAGTGGGGACCTGCTGGTGTTGAATGCGGTAGATGAAAAGTGCGTGAGCAGCCATGCCTCCAGCCTTGTCAAATTCTCCTCCAAAGGAGGCAAGGGTATCTCAACTGACCTCGGCGGGAAACGACTGCTCTCAGGTAAAGGGTTCGGAGGTAGGTCGTCGGCAGTGTGCCGCTCCCATCCATCGCCCACGGCAATCACAGCACGTCTATGGAGCGGGAAGTCGACAGGCACCAAGTTGAGGCACTTGCAGGCCTCCAATGACAGGTAGAGGGCCTTGGCTGTCTGCACGAAGTAGACCTCCTGGATGGTGGACCCCTCGTCCACACTGAGGCGGCAGGGGGTGGACCCCAGACACTTGAGCTGTTTGTTCGCCACCTCCCTCAGGCCATTACGGGCCCGAAGTTGCCCCGGACACAAACCGATGTCCCGGAGCAGGGATGCCCCTGCCACACACACCATAGCACCCGTGTCAGCCACAGCCAGCACAGGGGTAGTGGGGGAATTGCCCCCAGCCTGGGTCACGAACACTTGTAACCTGGGGAGGCGGGATAGCTGGGCTGTTGCCACTGTGACAGCACCTGACACATCCACAGGAGCACTTAGGACTGACTTACTCCTACAACACCTTTTGAAGTGACCAATCTTAGAGCAATTGCGACATGTGACCCCACTCGCAGGGCAGTTACTTTTACCAGAGGCATGTGACATGCCGCAGTTACCACAGTGCGCGCTACTGGGGTGTCCAGGTCTGGCGCCAGCTACCTCAGACTCACCGGTGACGTCATCACCAACCGCCACTGCCTCCGTGGCTGTTCCCACCACTTCCTGGCCAGACGTATGACACAATACACCAGCATCTCTCACTGCTTCCTCAAATAACATACATTTGTTTCTAAGCACTTCAACACTATTATAACTCGAGTACCCCTGGAAAATTTCCCTTTCAACACTAGGTTACTCAGGCCCACCATAACTTTACGTAATAGCATGTACTCAGAGAGATCAATATCACAGGTGTGCCATTTAAATTCACACTCCACTGCCTCTGCGAAGCAGCGGTGAAAATACTTTTTCATGGGCTCCTCTTCACCTTGTTTGCTGTTGAAAAACTCGTTCCATTTCACAGCTTGGTTTGAAGATTGAAGAACCATTCCACTGTTGGCGTCCAGGGCTTCCTTGGGTGAGAGCTGCTCCCACTGACCGCTGGGGTATCTCGAGTCAATCACCCTTTGGAGTGCAGGGACGCAGTTCAGGCGAATGTGGAGTGTGGCCACCAGTTGTGACCACCCGTTCAACAGCACTTATTACTCCATGGACCGCCTCCATGTCCTAAGCGCAGCTGCTGGCATTTCTGCCTCACACTTCTCTGGAACGACAGCTGCTGAGGGCTTCATGACCGGCATAGAAGCATGACTACCGCCAACAGCTAGAGACGCCATCTGAGCCATCAATGCACTCATGGCCTGCTGCTTGGAGCGCGTGATGTTCCCCACCGGTGTATAGGTGCCCTGGCGTCCCCTTGAGGGCGTCGAGAATCGTGGACGTCTAGGGGCCATGGCAGCGTTCTTGTCGGCTGTAATGGTTTGTCGGGCCCCGATATCCTACTCACTGCGCCATGTGAGAGGTTTGAATCATAGACCACGTTCTTTGTAGACTTTATTCTAACAGCGTAACCTGGTGACTGGCAACCTGGCGCTGCCAAAGACAAGCCCCCACTTCAACATGGGAAAACATACCGTGCGATGGTACAATCTTACAGTGTTAATATACACCACGAAGATGCCGGAAAATCAGCTTTTTAAAGTGAGACAGACTGTATAAGTATGGAAACACAGAAGAAGGCAGAGTATTCCACATTTTGGCTGTGTGAGGAAAGAAGGAGGTACTATAATGGGTTATTCTTGTGTGACCGACATCCACAGAGAAACGGTAGGCAACGCGGGCAAGACATATGTTACGAGCCCACGGCCTTGCCGGCGGTACACAGGATGCCAAATCCACCGAACAAGCCCGTTAAAGTATCTGTAAAAGAGAGAGAGTGAAACAACATTGCGGCAAAGAGAAAGGGAAGAGAGATTGTCGACTAAAGGAGGAGAGTTAAAAAGACGAAATGCCTTTGATTCCACCCTATCTAATAGTTGGACAGAAGAAGAGCCACCCCAGAAATGAGAGCAGTACTCCAAGTTAGGACGAACAAATCCCTTATTTACTTGGAGCAACTGCTCAGGAGTGAAGTAGCTACGGCATCTGTACAGCATTCCAAACTTTCGGGAGGCAGCTTTAGCTATATTAAGGATGTGTGATTTCCAGGACATATTGGAGGAAATGGTGAGGCCTAACATATTTATTTCAGAACTTGGCAGGATGATAGCGTCCTCAAATGTAATTGGTGGGAGATCGTCTAATTCACAAAGTGTAATTGGTAAATATTGAGTTTTATTACTATTGAACATAACCAAGTTTTTACCTCCCCATTCAGAGGTGCTGCACAGATCCGCATTGATAGAAGTAATGATATCAGTTCTAGAAACAGATCTAGTTTGAGAGTTAGGAGGAAGGGGAAAATGTGAAGAGGAATGAAAAGTAGAATTATCAGCGCAAGAATGGATAGAATTAGTTGTAGTGTGAAGTAAATCATTCATTAAAAGAAGGAAGAGAGTAGGTGAAAGAACAGAACCCTGTGGGACACTACTACTGGTAGAGAAAGAGCGAGAGATCGATCCCTCGACAACAACTGCCATGGATCGGTTCTCAAGGAAGCTAGAGATGAGAAAACAAAGTGGGGAAAGAAACCAAAAGAGGGAAGTTTAGATAGCAGAGACTTGTGCCATACCCTGCCAAATGCTTTGGAGATGTCGAGAGCCACGACGAAAGATTCCCCATAATCCCTAAGAGAGGAGGACCAAAGATGGGTGAAATAGGAGAGCACATCACCAGTAGATTTCACCTGGAGAAAGCCATACTGGTGATCCGACAAAAGAGAAAGGCGTTTAAGGTGATGGAGAAAATGGGAGTTCAAGATAGTTTCGAAAATCTTAGAGAGGGATGAAGTTAGGGCAATGGGGCGATAGTTAGAATGGTCACCCTTCTTCGGGATGGGCTGAACCAAGGCATGCTTCCAAGAAGAAGGAACAGTTTAGGTTATGAGGCAGAGGAGAAAGAGGCGAGCAAGCACAGGGGCCAGATCTTCAGCACACTCCCTCAGAACACGGTGAGGGTATTCCGTCCGGTCCATGCGCCTTACTCACATCCAACCTGGATAACACACCGGCAACCTAAGAGTGGAGATTAAAGGAAAGTACATAGATTCAGTAGGAGGTGCAGGGGTAGGAGGGATAGAGTGGGAATCGTCTAAGGTGGAATCAGAGGAGAATACGGGGGAAAGTTGGCTATACAGTTATCGGGTCAGAAGAGGGGAGGAAAAGAAGGAGTGCAGAAGTTGTTACAGATGTTTTTAGTTAAGGACCAAAAGGATTTACTCGAGGAAGAATTAATCAGGACAGCGGTCTATCTTTTTATAAAATTCCGTTTGGCCCTATGAAGAATAGCTTTAGAACGATTCATCGAAGTAATAGTGTGAGTGAAAGGAGATGGAGATAGTTTCATAGCTCGATATGTCCTATCTCTCACCCTGCAAGCAAGAGAGCACGAGCGATCAAACCATGATAGGAACGTGAAAGTTTTGGTAGAAGATGGGATAAATGCACTCATACCGCCCTGTATAACCCCAGCAATGCTGTCAGCCCATAGCGAGGCATCCCGAGTGGTAAAGCAACATTCATCCCTGTAAGGGCAGAAATGATCTTCCTGTTCGTTACCGCTGCTAACTCTCTCGTTTGCTGGGGCGACCAACACTTGGGGGGGTTGGTCAGAGGTGAGAACGGCAGCTGCTACCTGTGTCATCGGCAGATTCACCCCAGCCGTCATACAGTCACTATCGTCAAATTCTGGCTGTCATCTCATCAAGGCTTGGGACTCGTGGGCTATGTCCCCAAACCTTCACCTATCAACTGTCAATTCTCTGGTCATCTACCACTACCGCATACCACGACCGTCAGTTCATCTCCTCCGTCTGTGCCCCGGTGTTCTCCTGCTATTTCAAGACATCGGCCGCTGTCGCTCGAGTGTGGAGTTGAATGGACGCTTCCCAACCCTGAGTGTGGATCACCGTGTTCCAGAGCCTTCCCCCAGGGCCACTGCCGTAGGAAATATCTGTTCATTGTTTGATTTTTTGTTGTTGATTCCTTTAATTGCTGACTCCCTTTCATTGTTTGATTCTCTCAGTTGTCGACCCCCAGTAATTGTTTGATTCCATTAATTGTTTGACACCATTAACTGTTTACTGCATTAATTGTTTGACTCCCGTAATTGTTACTTGATGTTTGTTGTGTGGTGTCAGAGTTTTGTGTTAATTTCTTATAGTAAAGAGATGTCAATCTCAAACGGTTGTTTGTTATTCCTCAGAAAAGCATGGTCCTTGATATTCCTTTATTAAGATCCTGATTAGTCTGGTAAGGGATTTATATCCCTAAGTCCCAGGCCTTTACAATCCCAAGGAAAGTCAGAAGAATTCTCGCAAGGATTGCCAGCTTGCCCTCCGATAGTGCCATAGTTGACGTTTAGAGAGGGGTGGGGGAGGTGGTCGTGCCCAGTTTGATTTAATAGAAATATGGTTGTGATCAGAAAACCCTAAGGGGGCAGAAATTGAGTATGAATAGTGTGAGAGGTTAGAGGTAAAACAAAGATCAAGAATGTTAGCAAGTTGACCGTGTCGATTAGGAATGCGTGTAGGGTGTTTGATTATTTGTTCCAAATCATTAAGTAGGGAAAAAGAGAGTGCCTCAGCTCCATCTGGGTCATCCCTTGCAGAGCCAAGCCACTCTCTGTGATGTACATTGAAATCCCCTAGGTAGAGGATCTCGGTGTTGGGGTGTGTCGATAGCAATGACTCATGGCAAGAAGTGAAATAGTCAAAGAGTTCGAAATATTTGGTAGAGTTGGGAGAACAGTATAGGAAACAAGAAAAATAGTCACAGTAGATAGATATATTTTGAGCCAGATGACATCATAAAGGGAAGATTCAAGATCCGTGAGTCGAGCTATAGGTGTACGTGTGTTGAGTAGACGCATACACCTCCTTTAGAACGGAAGGAGGTATAAAGGTTGTAGTTGGAGACTTGAAAAGGTTTGAGTGAAGCTGCTTTGGTTGAAGTTCGGAAAGTAGTAAGAGGTCGGGGGAAGAGTTTAGTAGATGGTGCTCCACAGAAGGAAAATTGGACCGCGAATTTTGGAAAAATTAAGTGTGAAAAAAGCTGATCCTCCAGCAACCGCGGTGGCGTCAGTTGAGGCCCCAGTAGCTTGATGATGATCAGGATCGGCCCTGGGGTCCACAACCTTCCCGTCCAGTGGGACCCATCCGAGAAGGCCCCGCTTCAATATTAATATCAACTGACATAGAAGAATAAAATAGAATGAATAAAACAGATCAAGAATGAGTTCGGTTATATTTGTGGTGTTGTCAATAGTAAGAGAGACAGTTGAGACCCTGCAATTGTGTGTAAATGAGGCAGAAAGATAGATCAGCAACCTAGGACTTGGTCACAATTTTCGTAATGCCATATGGCAGCAGGGTCTACCATTAAACAATACATAATGCTTCCAATATCTTCCCAGGCGGTAGTACCTTCCTGTTTGGTAGTTGCCTACTACCTACTACCTATGGTTGACTAGTTTGATAATGTTTAGTAGAAGGACTAGATTTCGAAGGACTAGGTTTAGGAATTTTAGAATCTGGTAGTTCACTGTTTAAAGAAGCTGTATAAGTACTGTACTAATTTCACTCATCCACTGTACCCCCCTTTGGTCTGCAATCTTTCCTCTCACACTGGATTCCTGTTCTTCACTTTTGACTGTAGAAGCCACTCCTCTATTAATTGAAAGGGAAGAAAATCTTATTGTATTTATGTGGCAACTCGTCATTAACATTTGGAGGTAACTTCTTTTGAATTATATGATTTATCAACTAAGAGCAGATTAGAGATCCTGAAAGGAATTCAAAATCTATAAAGTACAACTTACGGTGACACAAAATCATTGCAAATATTTTAAGTTATAATTGGGTCCATTGAGATCCAATAACCTGTTAACTGGATTCTTTAATATTAAATCGCTACCTTTATAGTTTTCTTTCAAAATTTGTACAGCTACAGCATCATAATTATTGTCAGCAATAGTTAATTCAGATATTCATTGATAAGCTGTTCATTTCATCTTGTCCTAAAAATAACTTAATTAGTTTACCTTTGAAATATGTGTTCTATCATAGACTAGGTTGCGGAATGTCTGGCGGAATGACGTCCATTACAGTATATTCATATAAGGGCTATCCGTTGTCAAGCCTCCATATACCGTACTTGGTTTCTTCGATTTCATAATCTTCGCTTTTAGATTTATAAACTAAGTCATCTTCCAGTAGGCAGTTTCACATTTTCCTACCTACCATTAAGTGAGAAAAATGTGAAACTGCCTACACAAAATTGGAAGATTGCTTACTTTCTAAAGGTGAAACTGAGGAATACCAAACCGAAGAAGCTAAGCATAGACGGGTAGTTGAGAAATATATAACAATGAAAGGTTTGAGGAAGAATTATCAGTGAGCCAAATCGCTGTACTGTACCTAGTGCAGGAGGTCAGTCGACCACACCTAAACTTTAGCTTCATGTTCTACCATTACAGGGAATTTAATGGGGAAGACAACTGGACGTCCTTTTGGGAAAAAAATTAATCAATGATAGAACATATTTTAAAGGTTAACAAATTATTTTTTTTGTTAGAATAGTTGAAGGGAAGAGCTTATCAACTAGTATCTGAATTAACTAAAGAGACCAATAACTATGAGATAGCTGTACAAATTTTGAAGGACAATTACAAAGATACAAAGTTAATATTAAAAAATCCTGTACACAAAATATTGTATATCCCTGGACCCACTTACAGTCCAAGAGATTTACAATAGTTTCGTATCACCCTGAGTTATACTTTAAAAAGCATTGAATTCTGTGCAGGACTTAACGTCTGCTTCATGGTTGATAAATTACATATTTCAAAAGCAGTTACCTCAAAGTGTGAATAACGAGTTGTATCATAGATACAATAAGAATTATTTTACTTACAAAGGGATAGGAAGAGGGGCTTCTGCAGATGTGTAAATATATGCAACCTACCAGGAAGGAAAATCCGTGTTCTAAAGGTAACAGTGATTAAAGTGAAATAAAAGTTAAAAGTAACGTACCAAAGGTCAATGTGGACAGAAAATTTTAGATAAAAGGGGTACAGCGGAAGAACGAAGTGGACCATTTACCGCTTCCATTGACAGTGAACTACAGTACTCAATTCTAAAATAACAAAACCCAGTCTTTCAAAATCTAGTCTTTCAACCAAATCTTATCAAACATGTCATGAAATAAGTACGAAACCTAAGTCTTATATGAGTAACAATAACAATAAAGCCTGTAAATTCTTTAAAGGAGCCCAGATACTACAGTATATAGTGTAGGAATTATCCTGATATATCGACCAAACTTCCAAGGTGAAAGGAAGAAGGTAGGTGTCTAATCTGTCTTGATTCAAACCATCAATCAGCTTTGTGTCCTCGAATAGAGGGAGAAAATCCTCTTCATACAACTAACATGGGTACGTCTTCAACAGAACCTCCAAACTCTATCAAGAAATAGTCTCGCCGCTTTACCCACTGCTGAGATAATATTAACCAGTATAAAGCAGTCCATGAAGGTGAAAGTTTTGTTTGATACAGGAACCTAAAAGACATTTATTTGTCGAGAAGCTGTACGCGCACTGAATGTGCAGACAGTGGGAAGCGTAAATTTGGTTATAACGGGATGTTTAACTAATATGAACTCCCAAATGTTTGACTTGGTTAGACCTCTGGTGCAGCTGAGATTATATAAGTGTACAGTAACAGCAGCAGTACTGAACAATATGGACACAAAGATAATTACCAAAGGCTTGAAAGATTTTGTATAAGTTTTATCTACCAAGGAAGTAAAATTGACTGATAAAAACAATAATGGTGACGTGGTAGGAACAATTCAATTCATCATTGGGTTTGATTATTGTGGACGATTTTTAAATATATTTGGCAATAAATTTGGAGTTCAAATGTTCGCTAATGCTGGGGAAATTTAATAATGGGTCCTCTGCCATTCAGTAAGCGTGTTATCTCTGAAAAATATAAATATTTGTGATAATTTACTACTATTATATATAACACAGGACAACAAATTTTTTATAATTCCCAGTTGCATGAGATTTCTTTACTGTTTCTTACCATTTTTGATCTGCTGATTTCATATTTGAAACCAGTTTTGTTCTGCATGCTCCAGTTTTCATGTAATTTGAGGTTTTACATTCTAGCCGTTTGCGGTCAAATTAATTAATTACACGATTATGGTATCAATAGGGAGATATAATTTTGTCTGTTTTTTCTTTCAGATTTGGTCATGGCTACAAAGAGAAATCAATGTGTGAACAAACCTGATGCCTTCTGTTATATTTGTGGATACTTCACGCTTATTCGTCAGAGGCGCAATATAACATCGTTTGTGAGGCGCGGCTATAAAGCGTACTTCGGACTTACTCTTGGCGACCAAGACAAAAAATGGGCTCCACATGCTGTGTGTCATAACTGCGAAGAAATGCTGCGTGACTGGACAAAAGGAAAACGTAAGGGTTTACCGTTCGGAATTCCCATGACCTGGCGAGAACCGAAGGACCACACAACTGACTGCTATTTTTGTCTGATCAATACGAAGGGTGTTGGCAAGAAAAACAGACATAAAATATCGTATCCTAGTATCCCTTCAGCAATTCGACCTACTTTGCACTCTGATGAGCTACCAGTTCCAGTTTTTAATGGGTTGTCTCCAGCTGAAGAGGAGGGAAGCGACAAAGACCAAGAGAGTGAACATGAAACTCAAGAAATACTTGCAGATTCCGACGATTCTTCTGATGGTACACCAGAGTCATCAACCCCTCAGAAGTTTAGTCAGCCAGAGCTGAATGACCTTGTGCGTGATTTGGGTCTCTCCAAAAATGCAGCAGAAGTTCTAGCTTCTAGGTTGCAAGAAAAGGCTCTACTGAACCAGACCACAAAAGTTTCAGACTTCAGAAAGCGGGAACAGGATTTTGTGCCATTCTTTACAGAGGAGAATAAGTTTGTTTACTGTCATAATATCCCGGGTCTTCTCCAGGAATTAGGGATTCCATTGTATAGTCCAAATGACTGGCGATTATTTCTAGATAGTTGTAAGCGTAGCCTGAAGTGTGTGCTACTACATAATGGTAATGTCTATGCAGCTGTTCTAGTGGGTCATTCTGTGTGCTTACGAGAGGAGTATAATGACATTAAAATTGTGATTCACCTGCTAAAATACCATGAGCACAACTGGACAATTTGTGTTGACCTCAAAATGGTGAACTTCCTTCTTGGCCAACAAAGAGGGTTTACAAAGTATCCCTGCTTTCTTTGCATGTGGGACAGCCGAGCTAGAGACAGGCATTGGAACCTGAAGGAGTGGCCCTTACGTGAGACTCTGGAAGCTGGTATGCCAAACATTGTCAATGATCCAATCGTCAGTCGAGAAAAGATCATATTTCCTCCTCTCCATATCAAGCTGGGCCTGATGAAACAGTTTGTCAGAGCATTAAATACTGATGGTGAATGCTTCCAACACATAGTCTCTGCTCACCCTGCTTTGTCATTTGAGAAGATAAAGGCAGGTGTGTTTGATGGACCACAAATTCGTGCACTTGTACGTGATCAAGACTTTGTCAGAAAGATGGACGACAAGGAAAGGGGTGCATGGCTTTCATTTGTGGCGGTAATGGAAAACTTTCTTGGTAATAAAAAGGCTGACAACTATGAAACCCTTGTAGCAACCATGTTGTCAGCCTTTCATGACCTTGGATGCAATATGAGTGTCAAACTCCATTTCCTATATAGTCATCTTGATAGATTCCCTGAGAACCTAGGGGCAGTAAGTGACGAGCAAGGCGAGCGGTTTCATCAGGATCTCAAGACCATGGAAGACCGCTACCAAGGGAGATGGGACAAACATATGATGGCAGACTACTGCTGGAGCATTAAACGAGAGTGCCCTGAGACATTTCACAAACGCAAGAGCTTCAAGCGCAAATTCCTACCTGGCTAAAATGTGATTGGGCTTTGTCTCCTCATAGTAACAAATTTCTTACCTAACAATGAGTTTTATACAAATTTCAACCTTTGTTTTAGATGGAACATGTTTCAAATTGTGTTGTTGAATAAATTTAGAATATGTAATATTTTATTGTTTATTACCCAGCTAATTTAATGACAGTTTAATGACATATTTTTCAAGATAGACGACGAGGTCAATAAGACGAAGACGAAATTTTGAAATTTCAAAATACCTTGATTGCAAAAAAACTAAAGCTTACAGAAAGAAACTAACTTCAGATATGAGATCAGCACACCCAAATTAGGTAGAATCAAGTGTTTATAGCAGTGCAACAAAAACTTTGTTGACCAGTGTAATTAGACTGATGAACGTTGTAAAGGCCTGGGACTTTGGGGATAGAAATCCCTTACCAGGCTAATCAGGATCTTAATAAAGGAAGGTCAAGGACCATGGTTTTCTGAGGAATAACAAACAACCGTTTGAGATTGACATCTCTTTACTATAAAAAATATGACGGAAAACTCTGACACCACTCAACAAACATCAAATAATTACGGGAGTTAAAGAATTAATGCAGTCAATAGTTAATGGAGTTAATCAATTATGGGAAGCAAACAATTAAAGGAATCAAACAATTAATGGGAGTCAGCAATTAATGGATTCAAACAATTAAATGGAGCCAACAATTGAGAGAATCAAACAATGAACAGGTATTTCCTACGGCAGTGACCCTGGGGGAAGGTTCTGGAACACGGTGATGCCACTCAAGGTAGGGAAGCGTCCATTCAACTCCACACTCGAGCAACGTCTTGAAATGGCGGGAGAACACCGGGGCCCAGACGGAATGAGATGAACTGACGGTCGTGGTATGGTAGTGGTAGATGACCAGAGAATTGACAGTCGATAGGTGAAGGTCTGGGGACACAGCCCACGAGTCCAGGACCTATGATGAGATCACAGCCAGAATTTGAGGAACAGCCTGGTAGCTAGATAGTGACTGTATGGCGGCTGGGTTGAATCTGCCTGTGACCTAGATAGACGCTGCCGTTCTCACCTCTGTCCAACCGCCCCAAGTGTCGTCGCACCAGCAAACAAGGGAGTAAGCAGCGGTAACGAGCAGGAAGATAGTTTCGCCCTTACAAACGTACGTAGCCATCAGAATGTTTCGGAGGGAGGAAACGAGTTGACTATTCTTGTCAATTGCTCTAACTCTAGCAAATTAGTTTATATAAATAAGTTAGTAATCGATTAACAGTGTATTTTAACAATTAATAATAAGTAATACTGATTTAAATGAGTATACATTAAATTAATATATTAATTAAGGGTAATGTGTTAATCGGGGATTGGTTACCACACTTTGTGTCAAGATGTTAAAAAGTTTACCTGGGATATAGTCAGGGTTGTGCACATGTACAATTGCCTCAGTGGGTTTATTTATCTCATGTGATGATGTTTACTTTAATGTGGCAGCTTCACAATGTCAAATTTATGAATGAATGGGTAGTAGCCTTGTAAATACGGAGCTGATTGGTGGACAAGTTCAGGTGCTGGACGTCAGGAGACGAGGGTTGAGGGGAAGAGGTCTACCCCAAAAGTAAAACTGCGAAGGCTACGTCACCACCATACTTTCATGTTAATTAAGTAACCCTCGGCAATCTTGTTTTGATATTTCATGACGACTCTGAGCACACCTGTGAAGATGAACCCCACCCCTGCAAAGACCACAGCACCTCACTCACAGCACACTCCACCATACAAACAAACCACTATCCACATTTTTATTTAATGTCTCTTGTGATCTGTATACTATGCTTGCCTGTGTCCTATGATTAAAATAACATATAATTCAGGTGGTGTCAGTGTGGTAGTGATGAGTCATTCACACAGTTAATCATATAAAAAGTATTCTAGAGTTAGTAGTGAAGAGATGTATTTTAATTCTGATATAATTTTATATGTCTATTTATCTATCAGTAAGAACTTATATTTCACACCTTAATCAATAAGAGCTTTTTACTGATAGATGTTTAGGTTCACCTCCAATGCAGGGTCGTGGGACACGTTTACTGCAAATTATGATACATTGATACTGCCAACATGATATAGTAATGTCTATGTTTTATTTATTTACACACACACACACACACACACACATCATTCCATATAGCACGAGGACTTCCATATACAAACAATATCTCACTAGTTGGGAATCGAACTTTGGACCTCTGTGTGTGAACAGGGATCGCTGTCACGTTGCTTAACGAATACGAATTAACAGGCTTTGTGTGAAATAAAACAATGCCTAGGATTGTCTTTGTTATCCTTGTGACGAGGTGGTAGCGATCCCTGTTCACACGCAGACGTCAAGGTTTCGATTTCCGACTAGTGAGGTAATATATATATAAATATATATATATATATATATATATATATATATATATATATATATATATATATATATATATATATATATATATATATATATATATATATATGCAAGTAAATCACTGTAGGTGCGCGTGATCTAGGTATATGCTGATAACCACCAGGAAAGAAGAAAACACGAAGTTCCCAAGCGCTTTCGTGTAATTCACATCTTCAGGGGTGAGTACAGACTAGATAGAGTAATGCAAAACAAGATGAATATATACAGAGGAGGGTGAGACCAGGTCCACAATGGTCAGGTAATTAGGTAATGACCCTACTAATCTTTAAATGGCACACAGCGGTTGGTGGTTGGGTCAGATGGGACAGTGACCCGCCCTCTCACCTGATCACAAATCTTCTTAATTACAAAGTTGTCCAGCTTGTACATGCCGTTACTCAAATTCATGTTGAATGCTTCGGTATGTTTAATAAGACTAGATTCTATAATGTTCCTACTATCAATTGAATTACATGGTAATATTGAGGAGGCATTATCCCAGTCAATGCAATGCTTGTTATCCCTCAAATGAACAAACAGAGCATTGGATTCCTGGCCTGTCCTAACACTGTATTTGTGTTGTTTAATTCTAGTTACAAGATCTTTACCTGTCTGGCCTAAGTAAAACATATTACATTCCTTGCAAGGAACTTTATAAATGCAACCAATTGTGTTGTTGGGGGAGTTCTTGATTAACATTTGTTTAACAGTGCATGAGTTTTTAAATGCCACATTGACGTTCCAAGATTTTAGCTGTGCCGGAATGTGTTAGAAATTTTTGTGAAATGGTAATATTAAGATATTCTTATGGTCATGGGTGGGCTTGGGATCAGTTCTATAAAAAGTTTTCTTAGTAATGCTTAAGCATTTGTCTATGAAAGATCTAGGGTATTTAAGGTTTGAGCCAATATTATATATATATTTGTATTCCTCATCGATGAATTCCGGACTGCAAATTCTCAAGGCACGTAAAAACATGCCTCCTCAATATTACCATGTAATTCAATTGATAGTAGGAACATCATAGAATCTAGTCTTATTAAACATACCGAAGCATTCAACATGAATTTGAGTAACGGCATGTACAAGCTGGACAACTTTGTAATTAAGAAGATTTGTGATCAGGTGAGAGGGCGGGTCACTGTCCCATCTGACCCAACCACCAACCGTTGTGTGCCATTTAAAGATTAGTAGGGTCATTACCTAATTACCTGACCATTGTGGACCTGGTCTCACCCTCCTCTGTATATATTCATCTTGTTTTGCATTACTCTATCTAGTCTGTACTCACCCCTGAAGATGTGAATTACACGAAAGCGCTTGGGAACTTCGTGTTTTCTTCTTTCCTGGTGGTTATCAGCATATATATATATATATATATATATATATATATATATATATATATATATATATATATATATATATATATATATATATGCAAGTAAATCACTGTAGGTGCGCGTGATCTAGGTATATGCTGAAAACCACAAGGAAAGAAGAAAACACGAAGTTCCCAAGCGCTTTCGTGTAATTCACCCCTGAAGATGTGAATTACACGAAAGCACTTGGGAACTTCGTGTTTTCTTCTTTCCTTGTGGTTATCAGCATATATATATATATATATATATATATATATATATATATATATATATATATATATATATATATATATATATATATATATATATAAATATATATATATATGTGTGTGTGTGTGTGTGTGTGTGTGTGTGTACAGAGATATTACCTATTAATAGATTTGTCTTAAATATTTTGATGATTTTTTTTTAAATACATCTGATCATCCATTTATTATAACGCCCTGCTTTTTCTTTCTACCAATCAACACATCTTATCCTTATTATTACTGCAGTTAATATTAAACATTAACAAGGGCAGAAATATTTTGGTTTTAACATTGCAGACTGTATTCACGATATTTTTAAACCATTTAATTATCTCTTTGTTATGGAAGCAGAAATAAATATATGTAATGGACATTGTACCTAACTACATCTTATACAACTATCATCTTCTATTATGTATAACATTTTTAGTGTCTGATTAGTTGGTAGAGTTTCATGAATATACCTATATATGAAGCATATCTGGTGAGTATCCACATACTGTATATATAAGTAATATTTTTCCATATAAAAGGCCATTTAAACAGCGGACACTTATCTTCGACAGCTGGTTTATCCACCGTCATTAACATTTTATATATATCTTTACTCCTGACATTAGGAAAGTGTCCATATTCTGCTATCTTTCCTATGGTATTGATTGCATTCCTATAATAATTTAGGAAAATTTTCAGGTTTCATATTTAATAGATAACTGGTCCTTATACTTGTATAATATTGCATTAGCATTAACCGTTTTCCCCTTTCATCGTGTGAAGGAATTATACACCTCTAGCCATGACCGCGACCCCATTGGTTAAGGTTAATATATATATATATATATATATATATATATATATATATAATATTCAGAAATTTCACTGTAATTTCAAACGCCGCGCCATTGGAGAGACGGAGTTCAAGGTCGTCTGAGGGAAGACCGTAGCGAGACTTTGTGGAACTAGGCCTATGCGATATTAAATGTAATTTACCGAATTAATATGGAGGCGAATTATGAAATTAAATATCAGTTATTAAATTAAAAATAATTATAGATCGTTTCCCAGTCTGAAAATGTTGCGTACGTCCTAATTAAGCTGTTAATCGTCTGGTAAATAAGTCACTCCTGAAAAACGTGAACCAGTGAGCAAGCTTGGCTGGGGAGTTGTGAGATAGGTCAAGGACCACCTCTGTGCTGTACCCAGGAGAGACGGATCACGTGACCTGGTTCCTTCGTTTATTTAACATCAGTATTAACAAGTAAGTTTTATTCAATCTCAGACAAAGCTAGGTAGGACGGCAGGAACAAACGGTGATGTGAGACAATAGCTAACCTCTCGGGTTTTTTAGGGTTCTGTGGACCCCACGCTGTATGATAACGTCCACTGGCGGTATGAGACGAGTGGTGAAACGAGCTATATGACCATCCACTGACCTGGGTTTGAGCCACCTGTTGAGTATGGTGAGAGTTGGAGTGAATCTATCTGTCTGGGTGCCCAACTAATGATCGTTTGGGGTCATCATCTCTCCTCTACCTCGGCTCACAATACCACATATCTTCAAGCAGCTTAGTGAAAACCTTTTGCTAACGGGAAGCTAAAACTTCTCTAAACTGTACAAGGTCTGATTGGCTCACTCCCTTCCGTTTCATGGATGTACTGGGGGTAAAGTGAAGCCAGCTGAGTGATACAGGGTCACAGACTGGGACCAAGAGTCCAGTGGGACTTAGCGGTACATTTCCAGGGTTGAGAAAGGCTGGCTTGGGCCTTAAACTACGGGTGCCTGTTGGTTGTGCCTTAAAAAACTACAGAGTGCAAGTGGAATCTATGTGTTAGGTTAGGGAGCATGTGTTTATGGGTATTGGTGAACTCTGTAACTTCTTAATCTAGTGATAATATTTTTTTCAGTTACTGATGTTGTCTTGCTGTGTGCAATTAATATTTCTTAAATAATTGTGATAGTATTGTTTTAATGTTTGTGTCACTAATTGAAACCAGAGAATGATGGAACTTTTTTCAGATGAGTTTACTCCCTTATGTTGTAAGTGATACTGTGATTTAGTTCCTTTAATGCATTGAATATTTCTTTATAATATCACTCTCAGGTATAACCTTTGTTCCCCTGAGTAGTGTTTAAGCTAGGTTAGGAGGTGTGTACCTGTTGGGGTAATACAGGTTGAAAATCCTTTATCCGAAATTCCAAAAACCGAAAAGCTCTGAAAAAGAAAGTTTTTTTGTGGAGCAATTTTTTTTTTTTTTTTTTTTTTTGTAATAGCCCGCCTGGGCACAGGCCACTGACCCACATCGGGGCCTGGGGGGTGAAAATGTAATTGTAATAATAATTATAATATTATAATAATAACACTGCCCTGCATAGTTTTTGAGGTTTGTGTATTATTAAGCTTTTCTGGGTGTATTTTGCATGCTGATCTCAAAAATGTTATCCATTTTGCTCAATCAGGTCAGAATTTTGTGCTATAGCATTTTAAGCGGAGATTCAGGTAAAATATTGGCATTCTTCGCTCAAAATGGGGTCCTCATATTCGTTCATTAAAAAAATCATCCGAGACATTGGCAAGCCTCACAGAAAAGATTTCGGTCAGTTTTAATGCCCTTACGATGCATTTAAATACACCCACGTGCTCGCCGGCCATTTAAATGTCCGCCGTGACGCAAAGGAAAAGAGTATATGTTTGTGTTTTTTTACATATATTTTTTCACAATTAAATTTCTTTTTCATCCGGTGGTACATGGCATGTTTCCTCTGTCTGTGGGATAGTTGAGCAGACAAGCAGCACTACATGCAACGTGACTGGCCTGCAAGAAGTGGACTTACTCCAGGTTCTCACAATGTTGTTGCCCATGCTCTGGTGAATCCGCAGAACATTCTTCTTCCGCCACTGCACATCAAGCTCGGTCTGTTCAAAAACTTTGTAAAGGCACTGGACAAAAAAAGCCAGGCTTTCAATTTTCTGAAGAAAAAAATTTCCAAAAGTCAGTGAGGCAAAGCTGAATGCAGGAATTTTTGATGGCCCTCAGATCAGAGAGCTTTTCAAAGATCCCAAGTTTGATTGCAGCATGGATGTAAATGAGAAGAAAGCCTGGCATGCCTTTAAGTCTATTGTCTCCAATTTTCTTGGCAACTACAGAAGTCCAGAGTATGAACGAGTTGTTGAGGACCTACTTCTGAGCTACAAAGTTCTTGGTGCACGCATGTCCATCAAGATGCACTTCCTCAGCTCCCACTTGGACTACTTTCCAGAGAACTGTGGTGATGTGAGTGAGGAACAAGGAGAACGCTTCCATCAAGATATCCGTGTAATGGAGGAGCGGTACCAGGGTCGCTGGGATATCAACATGCTCGCCGACTACTGTTGGTGTCTGAAACGGGACGCCCCAGACACCAACCACCAAAGAAATTCTCTGCGATAGCCATTTATGCATGTCTAACTGTAAAGGCATCTATGTAGTTGACATATTTTGGTCCTATGTGTTGTGGTTACATTTCTTATGATATATTTTGCATAAAAATTTTGACATCATATTTAAGAATTTCGATTTTTTCCTAATTCCCATAGCATAAAAATCTGACCTGATTGAGCAAAATGAATGGCATTTTTGGAATCAGCACGCAAAAAACATAAAGAATCAGCTAAGAAACCCCGCACCTCATGAATTTTTTTTCAAATGCAGCCCAGTGTAATTATTCATAGTAAATAATATTTTTAATAAAAAATACACAAAAATAAAATAAGAATGATAACTATAATAATAATAATAATAATAATAATAATAAAGAAATACACGAATTCAAAAAAGATCAAAAGTGAGAAACACAACCTAGACCTATGAATTATAAATATTATTATTATTATCATTATTATTATTATTATTATAATTATTATTAGTATTATTATATGTTAGCCCCCAGGCCCCAATGTGGGTCAGTGACCTGTGCCCAGGTGGGCTGATCCCTGTAAAAAAAAAAAAAAAACATTCTGAAAACCGAAAAATTCAAAAAACCGAAATGCATCTGGTCCCAAGGATTTCGGATAAGGGATTGTCAACCTGTATAATTTTGTTGAGTGCCCTGAAGGCCTATTCAGGGTGAAGTTAATAAGTTCTTATTTTCTTATACCATTTTCTCAGTGCTGGATATAATTTTGTTGAGTGCCCTTAAGGCCTTTTCATTATAGAGTTATTAATTTCTTATTTTTTTAATACCATTTTCTCAGTGGTTGATATAATTTTGTTAAAAGTCCTTAAGGCCTGTTTCATGTGTGCAAGCAACATTTCTTAATACTTTGAATTTATTGTTGTCAAATGAGGCATTGTCTGAGTTTCTAACAATTTCAATATCATGTGCAACTTTTATTCCCCAGAGTAGCGTTTTAAGTTCAGGTTAAGAGGTGCGCATATGTTGGTGTACCATTATTTGATTGTGTCTGTAGCATCCGAGGGAATATAAGTGTCTAAATTTTACAGTTTCTCTCATTCATCCCATTCACACACACACTATCCTTCCACGGGTCACAGACAATTCAGTTTGTTAGTAAATTTAAGTGTTTTTGTGCTGGGTCGGGATTTTTCTCCAAGGGGGCGCTTCCACTGCAATTTCCATCTAATAACTAATAAACCCCAAGTCAAGTGAGAATTAAAGATCCAGTAATTCCGACCGATTACATATATATATATATATATATATATATATATATATATATATATATATATATATATATATTTATATATATATATACTTCATTTTTAGTCCATATAACACGCGGACTTTGAACATATAATCAACGACCTCACCAACAAGGAATTGAACCCTCGACCTACTGGGTGGGACTAGGGAACGCTTACCGGCTAGCCCACAAGGACACTAAAAGCAGTTCTAGACTCTGTTATATTTCACACAAAGCCTGTTCATCGAGCTGATGGCACCGTGAACCTCATTGGGAAACTGCCCGTGCCTCGTATGTGGTGTCAGTATATACATACATATATATATATATATATATATATATATATATATATATATATATATATATATATATATATATATATATATACATCTTGATAAAATCACACGGGAAAATGGAAACAACGGAGTACCTTAGCTTTCGTCTTTATTCAAGACATCTTCAGAGGCAACTGGATTACATGGACAGAGAGAGGCTTAAATATACAGGGTGACCTAAAAAACATGAGGTCAGGTCAAAATGATGACATCCACTAATCCCCACACCAACACACACGTAGAGGAGCTTAAGAGAAGGGTGGTGACGTGACTAGTCAAGTCAGGTCAGAAAAAAGGGGGCCCACAAAATAACTATCATACATCTAGATCAAAGGTTTTTAAAGCATTTTTAACCTTGGGCCACTGACAAATAAATTTATGTAACATATTATCGGTTTTGAACTGACCATCACTAAGGTTTATTGATTTTAATTCCTTAATCAAACTAGCTTCAACAAGAAGTCTTTCTGTGACACAAGATGATTTGAAAACTTCTAAGCTTTTTTCCCAAGCAATGGGGTGATTATTATTCCTAACATGAACGAACAAGGCACTGCTTTCAGATGCAGTTCTAATATTATACTTATGTTGTTTGATTCTAAGCTGCAGTGTTTTTCCTGTCTGACCTACATAATTACAATTACATTTGCTACATGGAATACAATAAACACTACCATTGACATTCAAACTTGGGCTATTCCTTATTAACATATTAGTTATGGTTGAGTCATACTTGAAAACAACATTAATATTTAGAAGCTTGAGGGACCGAACTAACGGGACAAATTCATTACGATAGGGCAGAGTCAAAATATTCTTAAGTGTAGGAACTTGTCTGGTTTGAGAGGAATGAAAGGATTTTTTAGCCCTATTAAAACAACGATCAACAAACACAGAAGGGTACCCAAGTTTATGTGCAATAGAACGAATGTGTTTCAATTCATCGTCAATAAATTCAGAGTCACAGATACGCAGACATCTTAGGAACATAACAGAAAAAACTGACATTTTGGTAGACTCAAGGTGATTCGATAAAAAGTGAATGAAACTGTCTACCTGTGTGGGCTTTCTATATACCTTGAATTTATAGTTTTGGCCATTTCTCATGATAAGCATATCAAGAAATGGAAGGGATTCATTTATTTCTCTTTCAATTTTGAACGTGATACTAGGGACAATATTATTAAGTTTGTCTAAAAATTCAAATGGGTCACTGTTTTTAGGCCAAAGACAAAGAACATCATCAACATATCTATACCATGGAGGAATAAAGTCCACTATATTGGGTAGTAATCTAGACTCAAAGAACTCCATATAAATACAGGCTAGAGGAGCAGAAAGACAATTACCCATGCTCATACCAAATATTTGCTTGTAGAACTTCCCATTTGCACTAAACACATTGTCAGTTACGCATAACTCTATCAATTTCAGGAAAGTATCATGTTCAATAGTTAAATCTAGCAGTTGTAATTTATCTTTAAGAAATGAAAGTAAGTCTTTGACAGGTACTCTAGTGAACAGTGAATTTACATCAAAACTTATTAATTCGCAAGGTTCGTTGTGTTTCTTGAGTTTATCAATTAAATCACTGCTATTGCGTATATGGGAATTAGAAATTTGGCCTGTAAGAGGGGATATCATCTTTACCAGCCACTTGGATAATTTGTAAGTAACAGACCCCACAGAACTCACGATAGGACGTAATGGATTATTAAGCTTGTGGGTTTTGATCAAGCCATACATATAGGGTAAAGTGGGATTGATTTGAGAGAGCTGTTTAGTGAGATCGGGGTTCTTTTTCAATAACATCTTCATTTTGGAATTAGACAACTTATTAATATTTTCCAGGGGATCTTTCGTAAGCTCACAATACGTGCTTTCATCACTAAGTAATGAATTCATCTTATCATTGTAGTCACTTTTATCCAAGATAACAATAGCATTAGACTTATCAGCCTTGGTAATATGGATATTCTATTTCTTTTCAAGTTTATCAAGGCTGTTTCAAATCTTTTTGGAATGTTTGAAGCAAATTTCTTATTTAAAACACTATGTATACAACCTTTAGCTATGGAAATATCTTCATTTGTAACATCAGACGACTTCTTCTTTTCCAGGTTGATTAAACCTTTAGCAATAGTAAGCGGATTAACACACCGTTGAGTGATAGAAAACTTCCTACCAAAACCAAGAACAAGTTTCTCATTTGTCTGTAGATCATAAGATGATAAGTTTATGAACAAATTTGGATCACTCAATGTGGTCCAGTAACTCTCGTCAAACAGAGCATTTAATTTGGCATTTAACCTTCTTTTATGGGCTTGGTCAGTTTCACTAAGAAGTTGATATACATAATTACGAATGGTGTGCTACTTATCAACACAAACACTGTTTTGCATAAGTATTTTACACTGAGCACTGTGCTTGAAGGCTAATTTCACACTATCACTTGAACTCTTGATAAGGGAATCAAGCAACACCTTATCCAACTCAGAGAATGCTTGATTGTCCAGATTTCTTAGTCTACTTGGAAGACAGGACTTGGGAACAATTTTATCATCTCTGCAATCTTTCAAAAACTTCAACTTGTTTTTGAGACTATGAGCCTTCAGCAAACTCTTCTTGTAGTTGCGGTAGATGGGGCGAAGATGAGGATGTTGTTGACAGATTAAGAACACAGCGTAAGAGAGACGTGTAAGTTCCATATTTTATGAAAATCCACAATGAAAACGTGGATAAGATAAATCTTGATAAAATCACACGGGAAAATGGAAACAACGGAGTACCTTAGCTTTCGTCTTTATTCAAGACATCTTCAGAGGCAACTGGATTACATGGACAGAGAGAGGCTTAAATATACAGGGTGACCTAAAAAACATGAGGTCAGGTCAAAATGATGACATCCACTAACACACACGTAGAGGAGCTTAAGAGAAGGGTGGTGACGTGACTAGTCAAGTCAGGTCAGAAAAAAGGGGGCCCACAAAATAACTATCATACATCTAGATCAAAGGTTTTTAAAGCCCACACAGGTAGACAGTTTCATTCACTTTTTATCGAATCACCTTGAGTCTACCAAAATGTCAGTTTTTTCTGTTATGTTCCTAAGATGTCTGCGTATCTGTGACTCTGAATTTATTGACGATGAATTGAAACACATTCGTTCTATTGCACATAAACTTGGGTACCCTTCTGTGTTTGTTGATCGTTGTTTTAATAGGGCTAAAAAATCCTTTCATTCCTCTCAAACCAGACAAGTTCCTACACTTAAGAATATTTTGACTCTGCCCTATCGTAATGAATTTGTCCCGTTAGTTCGGTCCCTCAAGCTTCTAAATATTAATGTTGTTTTCAAGTATGACTCAACCATAACTAATATGTTAATAAGGAATAGCCCAAGTTTGAATGTCAATGGTAGTGTTTATTGTATTCCATGTAGCAAATGTAATTGTAATTATGTAGGTCAGACAGGAAAAACACTGCAGCTTAGAATCAAACAACATAAGTATAATATTAGAACTGCATCTGAAAGCAGTGCCTTGTTCGTTCATGTTAGGAATAATAATCACCCCATTGCTTGGGAAAAAAGCTTAGAAGTTTTCAAATCATCTTGTGTCACAGAAAGACTTCTTGTTGAAGCTAGTTTGATTAAGGAATTAAAATCAATAAACCTTAGTGATGGTCAGTTCAAAACCGATAATATGTTACATAAATTTATTTGTCAGTGGCCCAAGGTTAAAAATGCTTTAAAAACCTTTGATCTAGATGTATGATAGTTATTTTGTGGGCCCCCTTTTTTCTGACCTGACTTGACTAGTCACGTCACCACCCTTCTCTTAAGCTCCTCTACGTGTGTGTTGGTGTGGGGATTAGTGGATGTCATCATTTTGACCTGACCTCATGTTTTTTAGGTCACCCTGTATATTTAAGCCTCTCTCTGTCCATGTAATCCAGTTGCCTCTGAAGATGTCTTGAATAAAGACGAAAGCTAAGGTACTCCGTTGTTTCCATTTTCCCGTGTGATTTTATCAAGATTTATCTTATCCACGTTTTCATTGTGGATTTTCATAAAATATATATACATATATATATATATATATATATACATACATATATACATATATATATATATATATATATATATATATATATATATATATATATATATATATATATATATATGCTGATAACCACAAGGAAAGAAGAAAACACAAAGTTCCCAAGCGCTTTCGTGTAGTTCACATCTTCAGGGGTGAGTACAGACTGTACTCACCCCTGAAGATGTGAATTACACGAAAGCGCTTGGGAACTTTGTGTTTTCTTCTTTCCTTGTGGTTATCAGCATATACCTAGATCACGCGAACCTACAGTGATTTACTTGCATATATATATATATATATATATACTTCATTTTTAGTCCATTTAACACGCGGACTTTGAACATACAATCAACGACCTCACCAGCAAGGAATCGAACCCTCGACCTACTGGGTGTGACTAGGGAACGCTTACCGGCTACCGGTAAGCGTTCCCTAGTCACACCCAGTAGGTCGAGGGTTCGATTCCTTGCTGGTGAGGTCGTTGATTATATATATATATATATATATATATATATATATATATATATATATATATATATATATATATATATATATTTACTTTTATTATATATATATATATATATATATATATATATATATATATATATATATATATATATATATATATATATATGCAAGTAAATCACTGTAGGTGCGCGTGATCTAGGTATATGCTGATAACCACCAGGAAAGAAGAAAACACGAAGTTCCCAAGCGCTTTCGTGTAATTCACATCTTCAGGGGTGAGTACAGACTAGATAGAGTAATGCAGAACAAGATGAATATATACAGAGGAGGGTGAGACCAGGTCCACAATGGTCAGGTAATGACCCTACTAATCTTTAAATGGCACACAACGGTTGGTGGTTGGGTCAGATGGGACAGTGACCCGCCCTCTCACCTGATCACAAATCTTCTTAATTACAAAGTTGTCCAGCTTGTACAAGCCGTTACTCAAATTCATGTTGAATGCTTCGGTATGTTTAATAAGACTAGATTCTATGATGTTCCTACTATCAATTGAATTACATGGTAATATTGAGGAGGCATTATCCCAGTCAATGCAATGCTTGTTATCCCTCAAATGAACAAACAGAGCATTGGATTCCTGGCCTGTCCTGACACTGTATTTGTGTTGTTTAATTCTAGTTACAAGATCTTTACCTGTCTGGCCTAAGTAAAACATATTACATTCCTTGCAAGGAACTTTATAAATGCAACCAATTGTGTTGTTGGGGGAGTTCTTGATTAACATTTGTTTAACAGTGCATGAGTTTTTAAATGCCACATTGACGTTCCAAGATTTTAGCTGTGCCGGAATGTGTGAGAAATTTTTGTGAAATGGTAATATTAAGATATTCTTATGGTCATGGGTGGGCTTGGGATCAGTTCTATAAAAAGTTTTCTTAGTAATGTTTAAGCATTTGTCTATGAAAGATCTAGGGTATTTAAGGTTTGAGCCAATATTATATATATATTTGTATTCCTCATCGATGAATTCCGGACTGCAAATTCTCAAGGCACGTAAAAACATTGTTGTAAATACTGACTGTTTGACTTTATTATGGTGGGCAGAATAATAATGAATGTATGAACACACATTGGTTGGTTTTCTATAAATACTGAACTTGAAAGTGTTACCCATTCTGTGTATCAGACAGTCTAGGAATGGCAATTTACAGTCTTGCTCTAATTCCACAGTGAATTTGATCGAGGGGGCTAAGTTGTTAAGTTGTGGTAGGAAAACTTTTAGGTCCTCATTACATGGCCAGAGACATAATACATCATCAACATATCTAAACCAGACTGCTGAGGGTGGTAAAATATTACTTAATAGTTTCTTTTCAAAGAATTCCATATATAGGTTGCTTAATACAGGTGAGAGTGGATTACCCATTGCCATACCAAATTTTTGAGCATAATATTCCCCATTGAATTCGAATTTGCAATCCTTAATACATAGTTTGATGAGTTCGATGAAGTCATCTTTCGAGACGGGCAGTGAAATGTTATCCAGGGAATCTATGAGGAACTCTAGTAAATCATCAACTGGGACCTTTGTAAAAAGTGACGTTACATCAAAGCTGACCAGTTTAAAATCATGATTAATGTGCAAGTTATTGAGTTTATCAACCAGATCCATATTGTTCTTGATATTGGAGTTAGAAATGTTGCCAACTAGGGGGTTTAGTAAGGAAACTAACCATTTCGATAGTTTATAAGAGATTGACCCAACAGAGCTAATGATGGGTCTTGCTGGGTTATTGGGCTTGTGGGTCTTGATTAAACCGTACATGTAAGGCAGTGGAGGGGACGTTGAAGTAAGATGTTTAATGAGAGTAGCTTTGCCTCTCAATAGGGACTTAAGTTTTTTGTTGAACTGGGTGTTGACAGTGTTGAGAGGATTATTTATGAGTTTAGAATATGTTGTAGTGTCACATAAAAGGTCATTCATTTTTGAGATATAGTCATCTTTGTTTAAAATCACTACTGTGTTGGCTTTATCTGCTTTAGTGACATGTAGATCCTTATTTTTCTTAAGGGCTTGGAGTGCTTTGGTGAATCTTTCTGGACAGTTTGAAACACAAGGCTTGGACATAGATGCATACACAACACCTTTACACATGTTCACTTCTTCACTTGTCAAATTACTGAATTTCTCCAAATTGCAAAATGCTTTGGCTATGTCAACACTGTCGACTCCCTTGTTGGAACCATCAAAACTTAAACCATAGCCGAGGGCACACAAGGTATCATTGTCTAGTTGTTTAGAGGAGAGATTCACTACACAGTTGTTATTGGCATCCTTAGTCCAATCACTATTTCTAATAAGGAGTGCCAATTTGTGGTCTATCTTGGCTTGAAGATCAGAACGCTCACGTCTCAGGTTATCAAAACAGTAGTCCAACATGAACTTTTTCCAATAACTCGGTATGGTCATGATAAAAGCGCGCTTTTTTTGTCTTACAATACGGAAGGCTTCATCCACTTCAATTTTCTTTATTTCAAAATGTTTCTTAAGGATGATTTCTTGGAACTCATCAAAGGGGCGGTCAGACATCTTAAGGACACGTTGTGGGAGGATTGATCTTGGCATAACTTTTTCACTGAGGCATGTCTGGAGAAATTTCAAACGTATTTTCAATTTGTGGGCCTTGATCATCGAAGAGGAGTATTCAGTAACGAAAGGAGACAGTCCAGGACAGCTTGTAGAGAAGATGAAGAAGTGGCGCGTGGAATCCATTTATGCAAGTAAATCACTGTAGGTGCGCGTGATCTAGGTATATGCTGATAACCACCAGGAAAGAAGAAAACACGAAGTTCCCAAGCGCTTTCGTGTAATTCACATCTTCAGGGGTGAGTACAGACTAGATAGAGTAATGCAGAACAAGATGAATATATACAGAGGAGGGTGAGACCAGGTCCACAATGGTCAGGTAATGACCCTACTAATCTTTAAATGGCACACAACGGTTGGTGGTTGGGTCAGATGGGACAGTGACCCGCCCTCTCACCTGATCACAAATCTTCTTAATTACAAAGTTGTCCAGCTTGTACAAGCCGTTACTCAAATTCATGTTGAATGCTTCGGTATGTTTAATAAGACTAGATTCTATGATGTTCCTACTATCAATTGAATTACATGGTAATATTGAGGAGGCATTATCCCAGTCAATGCAATGCTTGTTATCCCTCAAATGAACAAACAGAGCATTGGATTCCTGGCCTGTCCTGACACTGTATTTGTGTTGTTTAATTCTAGTTACAAGATCTTTACCTGTCTGGCCTAAGTAAAACATATTACATTCCTTGCAAGGAACTTTATAAATGCAACCAATTGTGTTGTTGGGGGAGTTCTTGATTAACATTTGTTTAACAGTGCATGAGTTTTTAAATGCCACATTGACGTTCCAAGATTTTAGCTGTGCCGGAATGTGTGAGAAATTTTTGTGAAATGGTAATATTAAGATATTCTTATGGTCATGGGTGGGCTTGGGATCAGTTCTATAAAAAGTTTTCTTAGTAATGTTTAAGCATTTGTCTATGAAAGATCTAGGGTATTTAAGGTTTGAGCCAATATTATATATATATTTGTATTCCTCATCGATGAATTCCGGACTGCAAATTCTCAAGGCACGTAAAAACATTGTTGTAAATACTGACTGTTTGACTTTATTATGGTGGGCAGAATAATAATGAATGTATGAACACACATTGGTTGGTTTTCTATAAATACTGAACTTGAAAGTGTTACCCATTCTGTGTATCAGACAGTCTAGGAATGGCAATTTACAGTCTTGCTCTAATTCCACAGTGAATTTGATCGAGGGGGCTAAGTTGTTAAGTTGTGGTAGGAAAACTTTTAGGTCCTCATTACATGGCCAGAGACATAATACATCATCAACATATCTAAACCAGACTGCTGAGGGTGGTAAAATATTACTTAATAGTTTCTTTTCAAAGAATTCCATATATAGGTTGCTTAATACAGGTGAGAGTGGATTACCCATTGCCATACCAAATTTTTGAGCATAATATTCCCCATTGAATTCGAATTTGCAATCCTTAATACATAGTTTGATGAGTTCGATGAAGTCATCTTTCGAGACGGGCAGTGAAATGTTATCCAGGGAATCTATGAGGAACTCTAGTAAATCATCAACTGGGACCTTTGTAAAAAGTGACGTTACATCAAAGCTGACCAGTTTAAAATCATGATTAATGTGCAAGTTATTGAGTTTATCAACCAGATCCATATTGTTCTTGATATTGGAGTTAGAAATGTTGCCAACTAGGGGGTTTAGTAAGGAAACTAACCATTTCGATAGTTTATAAGAGATTGACCCAACAGAGCTAATGATGGGTCTTGCTGGGTTATTGGGCTTGTGGGTCTTGATTAAACCGTACATGTAAGGCAGTGGAGGGGACGTTGAAGTAAGATGTTTAATGAGAGTAGCTTTGCCTCTCAATAGGGACTTAAGTTTTTTGTTGAACTGGGTGTTGACAGTGTTGAGAGGATTATTTATGAGTTTAGAATATGTTGTAGTGTCACATAAAAGGTCATTCATTTTTGAGATATAGTCATCTTTGTTTAAAATCACTACTGTGTTGGCTTTATCTGCTTTAGTGACATGTAGATCCTTATTTTTCTTAAGGGCTTGGAGTGCTTTGGTGAATCTTTCTGGACAGTTTGAAACACAAGGCTTGGACATAGATGCATACACAACACCTTTACACATGTTCACTTCTTCACTTGTCAAATTACTGAATTTCTCCAAATTGCAAAATGCTTTGGCTATGTCAACACTGTCGACTCCCTTGTTGGAACCATCAAAACTTAAACCATAGCCGAGGGCACACAAGGTATCATTGTCTAGTTGTTTAGAGGAGAGATTCACTACACAGTTGTTATTGGCATCCTTAGTCCAATCACTATTTCTAATAAGGAGTGCCAATTTGTGGTCTATCTTGGCTTGAAGATCAGAACGCTCACGTCTCAGGTTATCAAAACAGTAGTCCAACATGAACTTTTTCCAATAACTCGGTATGGTCATGATAAAAGCGCGCTTTTTTTGTCTTACAATACGGAAGGCTTCATCCACTTCAATTTTCTTTATTTCAAAATGTTTCTTAAGGATGATTTCTTGGAACTCATCAAAGGGGCGGTCAGACATCTTAAGGACACGTTGTGGGAGGATTGATCTTGGCATAACTTTTTCACTGAGGCATGTCTGGAGAAATTTCAAACGTATTTTCAATTTGTGGGCCTTGATCATCGAAGAGGAGTATTCAGTAACGAAAGGAGACAGTCCAGGACAGCTTGTAGAGAAGATGAAGAAGTGGCGCGTGGAATCCATTTATGCAAGTAAATCACTGTAGGTGCGCGTGATCTAGGTATATGCTGATAACCACCAGGAAAGAAGAAAACACGAAGTTCCCAAGCGCTTTCGTGTAATTCACATCTTCAGGGGTGAGTACAGACTAGATAGAGTAATGCAGAACAAGATGAATATATACAGAGGAGGGTGAGACCAGGTCCACAATGGTCAGGTAATGACCCTACTAATCTTTAAATGGCACACAACGGTTGGTGGTTGGGTCAGATGGGACAGTGACCCGCCCTCTCACCTGATCACAAATCTTCTTAATTACAAAGTTGTCCAGCTTGTACAAGCCGTTACTCAAATTCATGTTGAATGCTTCGGTATGTTTAATAAGACTAGATTCTATGATGTTCCTACTATCAATTGAATTACATGCACTGTTAAACAAATGTTAATCAAGAACTCCCCCAACAACACAATTGGTTGCATTTATAAAGTTCCTTGCAAGGAATGTAATATGTTTTACTTAGGCCAGACAGGTAAAGATCTTGTAACTAGAATTAAACAACACAAATACAGTGTCAGGACAGGCCAGGAATCCAATGCTCTGTTTGTTCATTTGAGGGATAACAAGCATTGCATTGACTGGGATAATGCCTCCTCAATATTACCATGTAATTCAATTGATAGTAGGAACATCATAGAATCTAGTCTTATTAAACATACCGAAGCATTCAACATGAATTTGAGTAACGGCTTGTACAAGCTGGACAACTTTGTAATTAAGAAGATTTGTGATCAGGTGAGAGGGCGGGTCACTGTCCCATCTGACCCAACCACCAACCGTTGTGTGCCATTTAAAGATTAGTAGGGTCATTACCTGACCATTGTGGACCTGGTCTCACCCTCCTCTGTATATATTCATCTTGTTCTGCATTACTCTATCTAGTCTGTACTCACCCCTGAAGATGTGAATTACACGAAAGCGCTTGGGAACTTCGTGTTTTCTTCTTTCCTGGTGGTTATCAGCATATATATATATATATGTAATATTCAGAAATTCAGTGTAATTTCATACACCGCGCCTTGGGTGATGCTGAGTTGAAGGTCGTCTGAGGGAAGACGGCGCTCTCGCACGTAGCGAGAGTTTGTGGAACTAGGCCTATGTGATACTAAATGTAATTTAGCTATTTAATATGGAGGCGAATTATGAAACTAAATATCTGTTATTAAATTAATAGTAATGATAGATCGTTATCAGTCCGAATAATGTTACGGGTGTCCCCAGAAAGTTATTCGTTAGGAGGAAAATATGTCACGTAGGCCTAAGCTAACGACGCCTTGAGAGGCTGGCTAGTCCTCAGTCATGCGAAAACATTCGGACCAACAAGACGTCCCTGTGCGTCCGTCCACAGAAATAGTCACGCGGCCTAGTCACCTGTGTTGCGCTATTGCAGTATAGCAAGTAAGTCTCATTCGATCTCAGATTGGGGTTAGATAGGGCAGTGATAGAGTTTATCAAGAGCTAACAGTGAGTTAATTTCAGGGCTTCCGTCAGTACCCACTTGACTGCGAGAGTGATGACTGCTAGAGATTGACTGCCGTTTGACACTGCCGTTGATGATTGAGGATTGGCGATTGTCGTCGTTGGACCGATCAGTGTAGGCCTGTCACTGTTTAGCCGGGTATCAAAGGATCTCTTGAGTGAATCTAGCCGTCTGGGTGCCCAGCTAACGACGGGATGATCGTTGAGGTCATCAGCTCTCCTCTACCTCGGCTCACAATACCACATATCTCAAGCAGCTTAGTGAAACCCTTTTGCTAACGGGAAGCAAAAGCTTCTCTCAACTGTACAAGGTCTGATTGGCTCACTCCCTTCCGCTTCATAGATGTACTGGGGGTAAATTGAATCCAGCTGAGTGATACAGGGTCGCACACTGGGGCCAAGAGTCAGTGGATTTTAGAGGTACACTTTCCAAGGTAGAGAAAGGCTGATTTGGGCCTTAAACTACGGGTGCCTGTTGGTTGTGTCTTAAACGACTACGGAGTGCAGGTGGAATCAGTGTGTGTGTTAGGTTAGGAAGCATGGTCCATGGGTAATGGTGGACTCAGTAACTTATTAATAATAGTGACAATATTTTTGTGTGTAGTTAATACTATTTTTTCAGTTACTAATGTATGCTGTGTGCATTTAATATTTCATTATAATCTCAATCTCAGGTATAACCTTTGTTCCCCAGAGTAGTGTTTAAGTTAGGTTAGGAAGTGTGTATCTGTTGGGGTAATATAATTTTGTTGAGCGTGTGTGTTAGGTTAGGAAGCATGGTCCATGGGTAATGGTGGACTCAGTAACTTATTAATAATAGTGACAATATTTTTGTGTGTAGTTAATACTATTTTTTCAGTTACTAATGTATGCTGTGTGCATTTAATATTTCATTATAATCTCAATCTCAGGTATAACCTTTGTTCCCCAGAGTAGTGTTTAAGTTAGGTTAGGAAGTGTGTATCTGTTGGGGTAATATAATTTTGTTGAGCGTGTGTGTTAGGTTAGGAAGCATGGTCCATGGGTAATGGTGGACTCAGTAACTTATTAATAATAGTGACAATATTTTTGTGTGTAGTTAATACTATTTTTTCAGTTACTAATGTATGCTGTGTGCATTTAATATTTCATTATAATCTCAATCTCAGGTATAACCTTTGTTCCCCAGAGTAGTGTTTAAGTTAGGTTAGGAAGTGTGTATCTGTTGGGGTAATATAATTTTGTTGAGCGTGTGTGTTAGGTTAGGAAGCATGGTCCATGGGTAATGGTGGACTCAGTAACTTATTAATAATAGTGACAATATTTTTGTGTGTAGTTAATACTATTTTTTCAGTTACTAATGTATGCTGTGTGCATTTAATATTTCATTATAATCTCAATCTCAGGTATAACCTTTGTTCCCCAGAGTAGTGTTTAAGTTAGGTTAGGAAGTGTGTATCTGTTGGGGTAATATAATTTTGTTGAGCGCCCTGAAGGCCTATTCAGGGTGGAGTTAATAAGCTCTGATTCTTATACCATTTTCTCAGTGCTGGATATAATTTTTTTGAGTGCCCTTATGGCCTATTCATTGTAGAGTTATTAATTTCTTATTTTTTTAATATCATTTTCTCAGTGATTGATATTTTGTTGAAAGCCCTTAAGGCCTGGTTCATGTGTGCAAGCCACATTTCTTGATACTTTAAACTTATTATCCTCTAATGAGGCATTGCCTGAGTTTCTAATAATTTCAACATCATGTATAACTTTTATTCCCCAGAGTAGTATTTTAAGTTCAGGTTAAGAAGTGCGCATATTGGTGCACCATTATTTGATTGTGTTTGTAGTGTTGGAGGGAATATAAGTGTAAATTTTACAGTGTGTCTCATTCATCCCAGTCATAGACGCTATCCTTCCACGGGTCACGGACAATTCATTTTGTTTAGTAAATTTAAGTGTTCTTGTGCTGGTTAGGGATTTCTCACTAAGGGGCGCTTCCACTGCAATTACCATCTAATAATCTTTAATAAACCCCAAGTCAAATGAGAAATTAATGTCCAGTAATTCCGACCGGTTACAAATGGGAGCAGAGCGTAGTTTTTTTATTTCGTGACTGATAGTTCTGTGGTTGGGATAATGGGCGGAATCATGGAGTGGATGGAAATGGTAGAGTGTGTGACCCCAGCTCTACTCATGCTCGCCGTGGGAATGTGTTTGTTGTGGTTGACGGTGCTGGGTTACTCGGAGAAAAGGAGAGACAGCCCGGGTTTGGTGCAGTTGAGAGAAGAGTTCATGGAACGTATTGGGAAGCTAAAGGGGAAAATCCGGGGAGAGCACCAAAAACGATTGGAACAGTTAGAAGGGAAGATCAATGGGGAATGTCAGGCATGGGCGAACCAAATCAGGGGGGAGTATGGAGTATATGTACAACAATTAAGGGGGGAGCACCACACACAATTGCAACAGTTAGAGAAGGAACATCAACAACACCTAGCTCAATTGAGGGATGCACTAGATAGGGTAAAGACACAGTATCAAATACAGCACGATGAGACAATGTGGGAGATGAGGAGACACAATAGTAGAGAGGGAACTAGTCTCGGGGCTGGGTTGACCATGTCTAAGATCGACGGTAGGCCAGGAGTAGAGGTAGGAAAGTGGTTAAGAGAGGTTGACCGAACCCTCAAGCTGCTAGACGGAGACGAAGTCAGTCGAATCCAATTCATAATAAGGCATCTTGCGGGGCCTGCGGCAGATCGCGTATACAATGCACGCAGAGACTGGGAAACCGTAGACGAATTAACTTGTTATTTGAAGCAGCAATACGCCGGGCAGACGGCCACGTACGACTCCATTCAGAAGGTGGTGAATCGGAAACAACGGAGCAATGAAACGCTTCTTGAATATTATGATGCTATGCTCGATTTAAACGATGAGTTGAACCGCCATGGACATAAATATGATAAGGCCCTGTTGGGAGATGCAATCACTCGGGGGCTCAAGGAAGAAAAAAGCCGTATGTGGTTTTTGGAGGAGATCCAGAAGTATCCTCACCGTAGTCTAGATGAGTGGATCACGGGGCTGAGAGAGGCGGAACAAAAACGAGCGGTTTTGAGGGCGGTACTGCTGACTAAGGGAAGAGAGAACGAACCGTAGGCTGAGGGCTCGATTCTCCCGATGTGCTATGCGTGTGGGCAAGAGGGCCACCTCAGTTTCAAATGCATGAACAGGTCAGGACCAGGAGAGAGTGTCCCAAGGGGATACGTAGCCAATGGCCAGTATCGAGTTGGAAATAGCAATCGGAACTGGCGGTCGGGAAATGGTCAAGGCCAGGCAGTCCCTGCCAACCGTTCCTGGCCTCACCAATAGATTCCACCGGCGATGTTATGAACCAAGAGAGAGTGGACCCGTGGTCAAGCGTGGTCCGCATGACAAATTTAATCACGACAGAATGTGAGGGGGCGGGTTCTCGAGCTGCCACCAATGTGAGGGGGCGGATTCTTCTCTGTTTCTACACCACCCTCATCTTATCTACTTCTCTTAGTTCTTACTCTACTCAGTTCCGTCACCTATTCTTGGGTAGCATGGACGAGGGTCTAGGCACGCGAGTATAGTAATTTTGGTATCAGGTCACTTGGATGGAAATAAAGGTAAAATACTGTGGGAGAAATGAATACTCCTAAAATTCTCAAAGAACAAGTTTATTAATATAAAATCAAAGGGGAAAATAGATGTTATTAACATATAACTACCAGGCTCAACTCCTGGGCCTATTGCAAACTCTCTATGTCTTATGTACTGGTTTCCTTGTTTTCCTATTTACTCAACAGCAATTATTCGGACATTACACTCTTACCGTGCACACAATACCTGATGTCACCTTACATTATATCGCAGGACCAGTTCCTTGTCTTTCCTCCCAAGACACTAATACTGATACAAACCCCGACCTGAGTCCCCCACAACATGGGTATGTATTAACAACACCTACAACCACACTGTGGACCATAATTCCAAGGCCTGTCACAGGGTATAGCACTGGCGCCTCTAACAACTGCTGTTGTGGTCGGTTACACTCCGACCCGAGATGGGTTTGGGGTCCTCGGCCCACGAGGTAGAGTAGAGCCGATTAATCATGCCGAATCAGCGCCATCACTCCTATTTGACCACTGCTGGGTATCCACCGGCTCCGAGCGACAGGTGGGTTTCAATTAAGCCCACCCTCGACCTGGAGACAAACGGGGCAGCGTCACGGGACCTGTATGGATGAAGGGACGGGGACTCACTAACTGTGACAACAGCATTACGTTTCAGGGGACGTTAAAGACGTAAATATGACTTCACTCAGAGCATATCAACTACGTTACTGTAACACTTGCACAATCAACTATTAATTGGGTCAAATCACTTAAAGAAGGGCGAATTGCAACACAGAGTGGAATGGCATACCTGTATGGATGAAGGGACGGGCACTCACTAACGGTAGAAATGCCCGCGGGGCCCTCACTCAAACTAGGCCAGGGAGTCCACCTACTTCTATTCCGATGAATTAATTCACGGTACACTCTGACGTTGAAACTGAGACTATGAACTCATTTTCATTCTCTACTATTATCTTCACTAACAATGCTCTGACTCAGCTATCGAAAGCAAAATTAAATTGATCACAAAGGGTTGGATGGCAACAGGTCCCAGCATACAGCGTCTGCTCCCATAGACAAAGACGGGGGGAAACAGAGAAAACGGGGGACGTTTCCACTGGGGGACTCAGAAGGTTTTGTGGACGTTTGAGCGTAATATGAATCCTTAAGGTTTTCAGGTTAGCTCTTATCATGACCATTGCAAAGCTTCCCCCTTCCCCAAGATTTATATTATGTGGTAACGTTCGCAAAACATGCACGGTATTTACACAGATTCTTTAAACAACTGTTATCTTTCGTCACGGTTTCACCCTACATACACTCGTAAAACACATCAGGACTCTTACAGGTATCTGGTACAAAAGCATGCAAAATAAAAACAAACAATGGTTACATACATGGGATAAACAGTAGCAAAAAAAAAATTAATCATTGACAACATGGCATAGGGAAACAAAATACAAGTAATTAAACATACATAGGAAAATAATGCAACAATAAAGAAAAAACAAAAAATGGGGTTACATACATAACATAAAAAATTTGTTACACCATCCAAACTCTGAAGACACCGTTTCTCATATCATAGTTCAAAGAGGAGATTTATCAAATGCTTACTCGACACCACTGAGATTTAACTTAGACTTCTCAAGCTAGGACGTAGATGAACAGACCCCATCAAGTCGAAGGAATGACATGCTTGGCTTTAAACTAAAGAGCCATGTCCTACTCGCGAAAGGCAGCAACCTTCGAAGGATCCCGAACGAGCGGAGATTCCTAAGAATACATGCACCTCCTAACGGTCCTTGTGGGAGTACAGTCAAACCTAAAACTATCTGTACTTATGGCATTAGCCATGTAGTAAAATCAGCGCCATTGTCGAGGCCTGACTCCACCTGAAAGTCACCAACATTACTCCTATACACATCCACAATAAGCCTAGCTAGGGCTTTACCGGCAAAACTTTTGTACTCTCAGCTGGTATCTTTACTCAGCTAGTAACAGATACCCATCAGATGATTGCATAACAGCCAATCCATCTTCCAATCTCTGTGTCTACTGCACTTGACAATCCCCATCCAAAAAAAAATCAAAGAAAAAAAAAATCACAAACACTCCACAACTCACATGGCAAACAATGTACTCACTTACCAGTTGTACTTCTCAATTGCAACACAGGTATACAAAACATCACTCTTCACCATGCATGTCAACAATCACTGCCTTCCAGTCAAAGTCTACAGCCCTTTAAAGAAATCTCGGTAACACTTATGCTCGTCTCTCACATAACTAGCAAGAGAGGCATTCCACACTCTTCTTTTCTACACTTCCTTGTCCATCAGGCCATGCACCTGATGAAACAACTGGTGGTGAAACCTGGGTGTCATTCCTGAGAATGAACATGTCTCCACCCTCATACTTCTCAAGTCTACACATCAACTTACTGGACACAGGTTCTGAGCTGACTGCCCTGAATTGTTCTCTTGTGACGGCCATCATGCCCGGAGGTCACAACTACTCACTGTACTACACAACACGGGCACAGTGCACACTTTCAAAAACAAATGGATTACTGCCTAACTGTCCTTCTAATACATGAGAACACTTGAAATACTGGCTCAAAATTATTGCACAAATTTCTACTCATCTTATTACTCATGACCCGTAGTAATAATACTGAAATGTGAACTTGTACTTTGTTCTCACTTTTCAAGACAAACTTACTGTGCACACTCAAAGGCAATGGTACTTGTTATTGTCAATCTCTGTAGGGTGCAACACTGTATTAACTCTTCCGGAATTACACCGTACTATAACAAATCCAACTTAAAAAAAAGAATCAGACATTTCCATTACTGAGTCACTCTCACCAAAATAAAGTGGTAATACTGTAATACTTTACGAGACTGTCCCCTCAGTACTCAACAAATGTTCACTGTCTTTTCAATTGCAATGATTTCAACACTTATCACTTCACAATGTACTCTGTTGTACTCACAAACGGGGGGTCCTTACATGTACTTTCACCAATCAATTTTCAAAGATTGCGTTCTTTTACAGATGTCCATATCACCATAGAGTCCTCAACTCATCAAAGCAATTGCTGAAATTATACATGTATTAGATCTCAAATAAACATAAAACACACTTAATGACATTGCCTGTAAGTCTACACTGCTAGAAACTAATGCTCTATTCACTAAAAATCATACTAATAGAAACAATACAAAAAATACAAAATACTCGGGTATCTAACACAACACAGGTTATACAAATAAATTCACTTGCCCAAATCTAACCTCAACTTATAACTAAAACACTTCCAATTAAAATTAAAACAACTACACCCATATTATGTCAATTACAAATAACACTGTTACATAACCTTAATATAATTACGGCCTTCCGGTACACTCAGAAATCGACACTGTCCACAACACTCGTAACACGGCACATGATCAATGTCCCTCATTGTCTGTAAATAACAAAGCATTAACTCGAGTGATCACAACAATTGCTATGGTACCAGTGCAGAAAGGCACCCCAAAAAAAATTTACCTTGGCATACAACCAACAGTTTTCTGAGATTTCACAAAAGACGGCAAAAAAAATCAGGTAGCTAATCTCTGTTTTCGGACATTTTCAGACACTTTTCAATACCTTTTACTGTACACTTTACTTTAAAACAGATTTCTAATTTTCTCGAGGCCCATGTTCTAACCTAACTCCAAGTGAAGTATTTGCCGTGAACTGTTTTCAACATCTCCGTAACCTCAAAAAAATTTTGCACAGAATTACACTATACTGTACACTGGGAAAAATTTCCATTACAAGATTATTAGCACTCTGAAATATTCATTAGTTACCGTGACATGGTTAGGTAGATGCACAGAGAAATGGTTATTACAACTCACATTTAAACACAGAAATTACCCACAGTATCACATTTATTCCTCCTGACCTTGACACCATATAAATTACATCCCAGCTGCACACCAATGTGAGGGGGCGTTTCTCGAGCTGCCACCAATGTGAGGGGGCGGATTCTCTCTCTGTTTCTACACCACCCTCATCTTATCTACTTCTCTTAGCTCTTACTCTACTCAGTTCCGTCACCTATTCTTGGGTAGCATGGACGAGGGTCTAGGCACGTGAGTATAGTAATTTTGGTATCAGGTAACTTGGATGGAAATAAAGGTAAAATACTGTGGGAGAAATGAATACTCCTAAAATTCTCAAAGAAAAAGTTTATTAATATAAAATCAAAGGGGAAAATAGATGTTATTAACATATAACTACCAGGCTCAACTCCTGGGCCTATTGCAAACTCTCTATGTCTTATGTACTGGTTTCCTTGTTTTCCTATTTACTCAACAGCAATTATTCGGACATTACACTCTTACCGTGCACACAATACCTGATGTCACCTTACATTATATCGCAGGACCAGTTCCTTGTCTTTCCTCCCAAGACACTAATACTGATACAAACCCCGACATGGGTCCCCCACAACATGGGTAAGTATTAACAACACCAACAACCACACTGTGGACCATAATTCCAAGGCCTGTCACAGGGTATAGCACTGGTGCCTCTAACAACTGCTGTTGTGGTCGGTTACACTCCGACCCGAGATGGGTTTGGGGTCCTCGGCCCACGAGGTAGAGTAGAGCCGATTAATCATGCCGAATCAGCGCCATCACTCCTATTTGACCAATGCTGGGTATCCACCGGCTCCGAGCGACCGGTGGGTTTCAATTAAGCCCACCCTCGACCTGGAGACAAACGGGGCAGCGTCACGGGACCTGTATGGATGAAGGGACGGGCACTCACTAACTGTGACAACAACATTACGTTTCAGGGGACGTTAAAGACGTAAATATGACCTCACTCAGAGCATATCAACTACGTTACTGTAACACTTGCACAATCAACTATTAATTGGGTCAAATCACTTAAAGAAGGGCGAATTACAACACAGAGTGGAATGGCATACCTGTATGGATGAAGGGATGGGCACTCACTAACGGTAGAAATGCCCGCGGGGCCCTCACTCAAACTAGGCCAGGGAGTCCACCTACTTCTTTTCCCATGAATTAATTCACGGTACACTCTGACGTTGAAACTGAGACTATGAACTCATTTTCATTCTCTACTATTATCTTCACTAACAATGCTCTGACTCAGCTATCGAAAGCAAAATTAAATTGATCACAAAGGGTTGGATGGCAACAGGTCCCAGCATACAGCGTCTGCTCCCATAGACAAAGACTGGGGAAACAGAGAAAACGGGGGACGTTTCCACTGGGGGACTCAGAAGGTTTTGTGGACGTTTGAGTGTAATATGAATCCTTAAGGTTTTCAGGTTAGCTCTTATCATGACCTTTACAAGAAGGTACCTTAAGGCTTAAAACAGAGTGTCCTAAGGTTTCGGTGCTGGTAGTGGGTCGTGAAATGTGGGGTTTAGCAGATACTGGGGCAGAAGTGTCGTTAATTGATGAACTTTTCTACCGTCGGGAGCTGGAGCCTGCAGGCGTGGTGTTACAGCCCACTCGAATAAGGGTAAAAGGGGCGTCAGGGTTTCCAGTGCCGTGTGTGGGGTGTATTCGGGTCACTATGGTTGTATGTGGGGTGGAAGTCACTGATGTGGGGCTGTTGGTTTGTCCAGGGATTGAGGCCATCTAATAATCTTTAATAAACCCCAAGTCAAGTGAGAAATTAAAGTCCAGTAATTCCGACCCTGGCAAAAGTTTTCATTTGGGGTAGAAACATTGCCTGTAAAATATTTTTTAAATATCTTAATAATTAGAGGCTGCTCAAGTCAAATGAAATTTAACAATATTATGCCTATGCTTAATGTTCATTACACATCATTTCCTATCCCCCAAGCCTGGGCCCCCCCCTCCCCCACTTAGTCTAAGTGGGTATTAGCTGCTCAAGGCAGGGGTCACATGAGGACCAATCTCACTCTTTGTCGCCCAGTATGGTCTGCTTGAGGGCATTAGTGAATGATTTCCTGTGGTCAGCAACTGCCTGCAGTAGATACTGCAGTTGCTGTTCGTCCTTGGTGATGCAGCCTGAGAAATCTTGGACTAAGGCTACTCCTCTTTCTGCATGATCATTGATCACAGACAAAGCTTGTACACTAGCTTTTGCATTTTGGAAGCCAGGATCATCTTTCCACTGTTCTACTGGGAGGGCCAGGAAATCTGTATTTAAGTTGAGCTTTTTGAAAAATGACTTTGTGTTCTTTGTCGTGAAATCATATAGGTTCTTCACTTGGAGTGTGTCTGGATTGATTGTAACCCGTTTGACATGCTTTTCTTCTCCAATAACGATGTTCATAGCTTCCAACATGCGGTCCTTCACTGCTGGGAGAACATCGTCATCAAAGAAGGCCAATGCACCCAACTCTTCTGACAAGTACCAGAGGTGTCTCATCATTTTGTGGAAAGTTGCCTTTGATATGGCATCGCTGATGGTACTGTAGTCTTGTAGAGCTTTAAGCAACATCAGATCTCCTTTTGGTGCCTTTGCAGCAAGTGGAGCAGTTGTCCAAGCCTTCACATATATTTGGGCAAAGAAAATCTCTTAGTCCTCTGTTCTCCTTTGGAGTAAGCTTAAACTGAGAACGGAATAACCACACTTTGAAGGAATAAATGGTCTTTCCCATCCATTGTGCTTGGTGCATTGCACCAGGAGCAGAAAATTGTACTCCCCGAGAAGGTGATGTACCAAGGAAGATGGAGGCTAGCTCTAGCAGCTCTCGATAATCATCTCGAAGCTGTGTCTCCAATACAGCCTTCTCAATGAAGTTGGTTAGATCGTCCCTAACAGCTCTGACCGATTCTTCTGCCAGATCGGCGGTGGAGGAGTCTTCAAATTTCTGCTTGTCAATTTGTTCCCATTTGGCTTGGAATCTTCGGAACACCTGTATGTCAGGAGCAACTGAGTGCCCCATTACAGCTTCAAAAGCAGCTCCAGCTACAAGTTCTAGTACATGGTGGCGGCAGGCAAAATATAGCAAATCACGACCCAGCAACTGCTCAATTTTGACACACGCACCCTTGTGGTGACCAGTATTTTAGCTTGTTGTATCAAAACACATGCCATGCACAATGTCTGCAATGTGCCATTGCTGCAAAGCCTTCACAACAGCTTTTACTTATTCATCACCGGTACCAGAGGGAAATTTTGGAACAGCAAGAAGTTGGGAAGTGCCATTGCCTGAGACAAGAACTGGGAGTCTGTCAACATGGCCCCCATGCCCCGTCAAATGAGGAATCAATTTACCATCCCAGTGATCAATTAAAACTGACTCTGGTTGAAGTTTGAAAGGATTTCAGCTGCCCTGCTACTGCGATGATGCTGACGTTTCCTCCTGATGCTTGATCGATTCAGAATCAATTCACTGACATCATGGCCCAGACTCTGAGCAGTTTGGGTGACAATGTGCATGGCCATTCTATGAGGACTTGGTCCGATCTAATGCTGCAGAAAGATCAGGAGTTAAAACCTCTTTTCGCCCACGCTTCTTGACAGTAGGTGGAGTTTGAAGTGCTGATGGGCCAGGAACTGGGTTGGATTCCTCAGAAGAAGACGTACTACCGCTGTCCAAGACAACGATGGCCTGGCATTTTTTGGCTTCTTCCTCTGCACTGTCTGCAGCCAACTTCCTTTTCATTGCTTTCTTGAGAGTTTTTCTCGTCGTTTTTGTCTTTTTAGGAATACTTTGTCAAGAGATGACATTGCCCCACGACGCCATTTTTCTCGTTGCGCTATTAAGAAATCCTTATCCTCCTGAACTGTCATCATATTCAAAGCATTCACATGTGCAATGTCAAAGAGATCTTCAAATGTATCAGTGAACAATTTCTCTTTCTGCTTTTGAGTTTCTGTCTTTCTTGTAGAGTTCTTTTTCAAACTACTCTACTTGTCAAACATTTTGTGCACTTGATTCACACAATCTGGTTTGTGGTGTGTGGGAATGTTTGCTTTTGTCCAAAATTGAAGAACTTTGTCTGTGACTTCCCCAGCTGCCACTCTGATGGTTTTTTTCTGTATGCGATGCAGGCTTAAAAAATACTGTAACACTTGCCTGTTTGAAGGTAACTTAGCCCCTGTAATGTCATCACATAATGTCTTTATCAAATACACATTTTCTCGTGTTTTTACTCCTGCATTAGCCATTTTGACCTGAGGAATAAAGAAATTAACTATTAATATAAATTAATAATGAGAATACTCTGCAGAACTGTTTCTAATTTCCCCAATCATCAAGCACGACCAGCAAAAACTCACCACAATCGTGCCAAATGCGACGCACTAGTGGTGGGTTTAAACGGCTACAAAGTAATCGACTACATTATAGAATCTAGTCTCATTAAACATACCGAATATGTTAACATGACTTTGAGTAATGGTATGTACAAATTGGACAATTTTGTAATTAAGAAGATTTGTAACCAGGTGAGAAGGTTGGGTCAGTCTCTCCCTCTGACCTGACTACCAACCGCTGCGTGCCTTTGTGAAGATTAGTAGGGTCATTACCTATACCTTTGTGGACTTGATCTCACCCTCCTCTGTATATATATATATATATATATATATATATATATATATATATATATATATATATATATATATATATATATATATATATATATATATATCATTAGCCCAATAAACACGCTGACTTCTACATACAATCAACACCTCAACCCGCCAGGATTCGAACCCACGGCCCACGAGCCCATGACTGTGACTAGGTAGTCCCCATTAGAGGTTCACGGCGCCACAAGCTCGTTGAACAGGCTTTGTGTGAAATATAACAGAGTCTAGGACTGCTTTTAGTATCCTGGTGGTCCAGTGGTTAGCGTTCCCCGGTCACAGTAATGGGCTCGTGGGCCGAGGGTTCGAATCCTGGCTGGTTGACGTGTTAATTGTATGTAGAAGTCCGCGTGTTTATTGGGCTAATGATATATATATATATATATATATATATTATCAACGACCTCACCAGCAAGGAATCGAACCCTCGACCTACTGGGTGGCTCTAGGGAATGCTTACCGGCTAGCCCACAAGGACACTAAAAGCAGTTCTAGACTCTGTTATATTTCACACAAAGCCTGTTCATCGAGCTGATGGCGCCGTGAACCTCATTGGGAAACTGCCCGTGCCTCGTATGTGGTGTCAGTAGCATTTTACCGAATCCAGCTGGTATGAAACGCGAGGTGCATATATATACTTCATTTTTAGTCCATTTAACACGCGGACTTTGAACATATTATCAACGACCTCACCAGCAAGGAATCGAACCCTCGACCTACTGGGTGGCTCTAGGGAATGCTTACCGGCTAGCCCACAAGGACACTAAAAGCAGTTCTAGACTCTGTTATATTTCACACAAAGCCTGTTCATCGAGCTGATGGCGCCGTGAACCTCATTGGGAAACTGCCCGTGCCTCGTATGTGGTGTCAGGGTTCGATTCCTTGCTGGTGAGGTCGTTGATAATATGTTCAAAGTCCGCGTGTTAAATGGACTAAAAATGAAGTATATATATGCACCTCGCGTTTCATACCAGCTGGATTCGGTAAAATGCTACTGACACCACATACGAGGCACGGGCAGTTTCCCAATGAGGTTAACGGCGCCATCAGCTCGATGAACAGGCTTTGTGTGAAATATAACAGAGTCTAGAACTGCTTTTAGTGTCCTTGTGGGCTAGCCGGTAAGCATTCCCTAGAGCCACCCAGTAGGTCGAGGGTTCGATTCCTTGCTGGTGAGGTCGTTGATAATATGTTCAAAGTCCGCGTGTTAAATGGACTAAAAATGAAGTATATATATATATATATATATATTTCATGTAAATCCACAATGAAAACGTGGATAAGATAAATCTTGATAAAATCACACGGGAAAATGGAAACAACGGAGTACCTTAGCTTTCGTCTTTATTCAAGACATCTTCAGAGGCAACTGGATTACATGGACAGAGAGAAACGAAAGCTAAGGTACTCCGTTGTTTCCATTTTCCCTTGCGATTTTATCAAGATATATATATATATATATATATATATATATATATATATATATATATATATATATATATATATATATATATATATATATATCCTTGTGTTTCGAAGCCGGATTTGGTAAAACGTTACTCTGACCACCTACACGATACGGGTAGTCCCCATTAGAGGTTCACGGCGCCATAAGCTCGTGGAACAGGCTTTGTGTGAAATATAACAGAGTCTAGGTCTGTTTTTAGTTTCCTGGTGGTCCAGCGGTTAGCATTCCCCGGTCATAGTCATGGGCTCGTGGGCCGTGGGTTCGAATCCTGGCGGGTTGAGGTGTTGATTGTATATATATATATATATCTTGATAAAAACACACGGGAGAATGGAAACAACGGAGTACCTTAGCTTTCGTCTTTATTCAAGCTAAGGTACTCCGTTGTTTCCATTCTCCCGTGTGATTTTATCAAGATTTATCTTATCCACGTTTTCATTGTGGATTTACATGAAATATATATATATATATATATATATATATATATATATATATATATATATATATATATATATATATATATATATATATATATATATATATATATATATATATATATATATATATATATATAAATATATATATATATATATATATATATATATATATATATATATATATATATATATATATATATATATATATATATATATATAACTTTTTCTGAACTTCTACTTAGTCTGTACTCACCCCTGAAGATGAGAATTACACGAAAGCGCTTGGGAACTTCGTGTTTTCTTTTTCCTTGTGGTTATCAGCATATATATATGTAACCCGTCGGAATTCACTGAACTTTAATTTCTCACTTGACTTGGGGTTTATTAAAGATTATTAGATGGTAATTGCAGTGGAAGCGCCCCTTTGAGAGAAATCCCGAACCAGCACAAGAACACTTAAATTTACTAAACAAAATGAATTGTCCATGACCCGTGGAAGGATAGCGTCTGTGACTGGTATGAATGAGACACAATGTAAAATTTAGACACTAATATTCCCTCCAACACTACAGACACAATCAAATAATGGTACACCAATATGCGCACCTCTTAACCTGAACTTAAAATACTACTCTGGGGAATAAAAGTTATACATGATGTTGAAATTATTAGAACCTCAGGCAATGCCTCATTAGAGGACAATAAGTTTAAAGTATTAAGAAATGTTGCTTGCACACATGAACCAGGCCTTAAGGGCTTTCAACAAAATGATATCCAGCACTGAGAAAATGGTATAAAAAATAGAACTTATTAACTCCACCCTAAGTAGGCCTTCAGGGCACTCAGCAAAATTATATTACCCCAACAGATGCACACCTCCTAACCTAACTTAAACACTACTCTGGGGAACAAGGGTTATACCTGAGATTGAAATTATAAGGAAATATTGAATGCACACAGCATACATTAGTAACTGAAAAAATAGTATCAAGTACACACAAAAATATTATCACTATTATTAAGAAGTTACTGAGTCCACCAATACCCGTGTACCATGCTTCATAACCTAACACATAGATTCCACCTGCACTCCTTAGTTTATTAAGGTACAACCAACAGGCACCCGTAGTTTAAGGCCCAAACCATCCTTTCTCAACCCTGGAAATGTACCTCTAAGTTCCACTGGACTCTTGGTCCCAGTGTGTGACCCTGTATCACTCAGCTGGCTTCACTTTAACCCCAGTACATCCATGAAACAGAAGGGAGTGAGCCAATCAGACCCTGTACAGTTGAGAAAAGCTTTAGCTTCCCGTTAGTAAAAGGTTTTCACTAAGCTGCTTGAAGATATGTGGTATTGTGAGCCGAGGTAGAGGAGAGATGATGACCCCAAACGATCGTCACGTCGTTAGTTGGGCACCTAGACAGCTGGGTTCACTCCAACTCTCACCATACTCAACAGGTGGCTCAAACCCAGGTCAATGGACGGTCATACAGCTCGCTTCACCACTCGTGCCTCATACCGCGAGTGGACGTTATCATACCGCGTGGGGTCTATAGAACCTTGCTAATACTGATTTTAAATAAACGAAGGAACCAGGTCACACGATCCGTCTCTCCTGGGTACAGCACAGAGGTGGTCCTTGACCTCTCTCACAGCTGCCCAGCCACGCTTGCTCACTAGTTCACGCTTTCCAGGAGTGACTTATTTACCAGACGATTAACAGCTTAATTAGGACATACCAAACATTTTCAGACTGGGAAACGATCTATAATTATTTCAATTTCAATAATAGTCCCTTAACTTCATGAATCACATCATTATTAATTCGGCAAATTACATTTAATATCAGATAGGCCTAGTTCCACAAACTCTCGCTACGTGCGAGAGCGCGGTCTACCCTCAGACGACCTTGAACTCAGTCTCTCCAATGGCACGGCGTTTGAAATTACACTGAAATTTCTGAATATTGCAATCGACCCCCCAAAAAAAAGACAGCACTGTCCTCATGTGCTGAGAAAAGTATGCAACGACCCCCCTAAAAAAAATTTCTAATAAACTGCACCTCACACCTGCAACGTGCTAAACCCAGCATTTCCGTCTTCTCTTCTCTCTTTCTCCCTCCCGCTAACACTCGACCCCCCGAAAAGAAGACAGCACTGCCCTCATGTGCTGAGAGAACGCTTAGAAGCCACCTAACTCTGTACTATCCCACTCGCAGCCAGCAACTCCATTTCTTGCCTAGCCCAACTCAAAATCAACCAGAACAACATGCTCCCCTTTTGCCTGGCCCTTAACTAGAGAACCAATGTCAAAATTAATACCAGTCCAAAACAAACATGCTCAGTCCAAAACAAACATGCTCTCCTTTGCCTGGCCCTTGAACTAAGAGGAAACAATGTCAAAACAATAATCAGTCCAACTCAAACATGCTCTCCTTTGCCTGGCCCTTGGACTAAGAGGAATCAGTGTCAAAACAATACTCAGTCCAACTCAAACATGCTCTCCTTTGCCTGGCCCTTGGACTAAGAGGAACCAGTGTCAAAACAATACTCAGTCCACACAAACGCTCTCACGTCTTCAACGATCGACTTAATCCACGTCTCCGAACCTCATGCCGGCAGACCAACTCTCTGACAATGTACCAGTCCATATTAGTGAGGCCCTGGACATTACAACCGTACTCTCAATCCCGCTCATGACAGCAACCACTACTCAACGCACATCTCTGACCTAACCATCTCTCCAATCCCCTCTGCCCTACTCACGATTTCTATGATAAGTGCATATTACCTAGATAACTGCATATAAATGCATATTTTGGTAAAATATTCATCTGGCAGTATCTCTTTGTTGCCACTGAATGAGCACACGTGGTACTGAGAGGTGAGGTGGGTCTAGGACAACTGGCCGCCGCCATCTGGCCGCAGCCCATGAAGTACCTAACCTAACCTAACCTAACCTAACCTAACCTAACCTAACCTAACCTAACCTAACCTAACCTAAACTGCCTTGAGAGCGCAAAATTAGGCGTTTGCAGTTTACCCCCAGTCCGCGGCGGCCAGATGGCGGCGGCCAGTTGTCCCATTCCCAGGTGAGGTGAGGTGTGGTTAGGTAAAGTGAGGTGAGGTCACGTCGCTTTAATCTGTCGTTTCCACACCTGGTCATGACTCATTGGTATTTCTGGGTTAACCCCACCCCCTGACTGTTGTTGCTGCAGCAGAGTGGACTAGTGAGTTAGTCAGTCAGTCAGGAACAGTGCTGCTGTGTGGAGCTACTCTCTTCTGCTGCTCGTGAAAATGCCGAAAGTACAAAGAAACCAAAATGAAGTGCTGAGATCATATGTAAAGGAATTTGATGCATTTACTACTGATGGAAGTGTACTGTTTTGTAAATATTGTGAAGCACCAGTGACAGCGAGCAAGAAATTTCAAGTCCAACAACACCTTAAAACAAGCAAGCACATCCGACTCGAAGCTGTTAAGTCCAATAGTGCACAAAAGGAGCAACAACTACTTCTGTTATTGCGACATTCGACCCTGAGGAGGCTCAGAGTATTCAGGAAAGCAAGATCTTACTTGAAACTGAAGGAATAAAGGAAAGCTTGCTCTTCATTGCAACGAATTTTGCGTGCATCTCATCAACAATTACTAGACTTGAAGAAAGGGGACTACTGCTGTCCTCGGCAATTTCGTTGGTTAATGGTGTTCTTGATGAACTGAAAAGTTTGCAGTCTGATGCTTACTATGGTAAACTGAGTAACGTGTTGTACAAAAACAAGGGATTTGAAAAGCTGAAAAAAGTCAGTCAGATAATGTCTGGTGATGCTATTATTGACGAGACGGTACAGCCACTCACTATGTCAGACCTCCTATGTATGAAACATGCACCAATCGTCTCGTGTGATGTAGAAAGGGTGTTCTCAGAATATAAAGCTATGCTGACAGACAACAGGCGGGGTTTTAACTTTGAGAACTTACGCCACCATGTCATCATCAAATGCAACCACAATCTGTAATGTCTGAAAATATGTCAGTCTATAATGTAAATACATGTTCATATATATTTTTTGAAGCACTTTCACATATATATGTTAAATACATTACGTATATTGCTTAATAAACATTAACATTAGTTTATATTAACTATTTTGTTTCCGTATAACCTGCATTCTTGGCTTTATAAGTGACATTTTTAGTGCATATAAATGCATATTTCCCCTGTTTTTAGTGCATATTTGCATGCATATTTCATGGTTTTTTAGTGCATAACTATCCGGGCCCTACTCATTACCATGCACACCTAAACTGTAATCGGTCGGCTTCGTCTTGTCTCTCAGCTGGAGGGCTCGATCAACTTCTCTGAACTACTTACGTACCCCTGTATTTTCCCACTTGGACCTGACACTTCCTTGACTGCTGGACGTGTGCCTGACATTCACCCCTTGTTTCCTCCCTGATCCGTTGAATGTGTGCCTGAAACTCCCACTTGAACCTGTTTACCCGTGCTTGATAATCCCTCTTTAGGTCTCCTCTCTCCTCTCTCAGCTGTACCAAGGTCCCGTGGCTGTATCTCTTCCTCCTCATTTTTATCTCTACTCTCAAGCCTAACCAACTCAATCCGGGCACAAGGATGAGCATCAGTGCGAGTTCAATCCCTACTATTACTAACCAACACATGATGGCGTTCATTATCCCAACCACAGAATTATCAGTCACGACATATATATATATATATATATATATATATATATATATATATATATATATATATATATATATATATATATATATATATATATATATATATATATATATTTATATATATATATATATATATATATATATATATATATATATATATATATATATATATATATATATATATATATAATTCCTGGGTGTGCGGTATAACTATAAATACCTATTATTTTACGAATTGACTGTAAACAAAGGTACTGTAAGGATGCTAAAAAAGCAAAAATAACATGGTTCAATTTTATTCTAGTAAACAAGATAATAATTTTTCATTAATGTAATATGCATTTAAACGAACTTTAAAGAAGGCTTAATCTTAACGAAACATATACTTCAATGTTGAGATGAAATATTATTGTTTTGTCACATCCCACAAAGACTAACTAAAAAGGAAAATGTCTCTAATCAACTTCGAAATCAGAGTTGGGTAATCTCATCTAATGGGAGCCTTGAGCCTGGATCTGACTGGTAAGTTTCTCCAGCCGTGGCTCAGTTGTGGAAAGTGCTACTCTCAAATCGTGTTCAGGTTGCAACCGATTTCTGCTTTTTGTTTTGATGAGAGCCAGAGCGGAAAACCCGGATTCGCACAAATAAGTAGTTGCGAATGGCAATAGCACTTTCATAGCTTCGCTTCCAAGGACTGGTTTCTCCTTCTTAACAGCAGTCTAGAACACGCCGAGTGACTGTAGCTAAAAGTTGAATCGGAGAGTTTCATCATGGTGTACCTCGATGAGCTCCTCTTGGAGACTTCGAATGGAAGACTTCTTCTGAGAGGTCTTCGACTTATACATCGAAGGGTCTGCGCACCCATTTGTATTCCTCGTGCAATTCTTCATCCGGAATATACCTGTCGAACTCATCACTCAACTTCTCAAGATGCTCAACAATGATATTTGGTACGTCCAGAAGTGAGACGTCTTTTTCATCTTCGAGAAAAAGGTTCAAGAGTGGAAGGACGCAGCTTTCCCCCGTTCAATCTTTCCCTTCCACAATCTCAGCTTCGCCTTGAGTTTTTCTGACAAATTGAAATAAGTTTCATCCCTTCCTTGCATGGACATGTTCAGCAAATTCAATTCAGAGAATATATCTGCCAGATATGCCAGCTGAAGCAATCACCTTGGTTCCGAAAGCCTTGATGCCAGTGTATGTTTCTTCTCGTTCAAGAAGATTTCAACCTGTGTACGCATTTCAAACACTCTCTGGAGCACTTTCCCTCGAGACAGCCATCTGACGGCAGAGTAGTAAAGCAGGTGTTCATACTCCGACCCCACATCTGGTTGAACAACCTTGAATTCAGAGCTGATGATTTAATAAAGTTTGCTATTTGAATCACATCTTCCATCACAGAGTTAAGCTCATGTGGCAGTTTCCGGGAGGCAAGGTTTTCCCGGTGGAGCAGACAATAAACCACTATCACTGCGGGGTTGATTTGTTTTACCCTAGCAGTGAAACCCTGACGTGCCAGTAGCATTGTCGGTGCTCCGTCTGAGCACACACTGAAACACTGATCCCAGCTTAGGTTTTCTTCCCTGATGAAGCTGTCAACCAACTTGAACAGATCCTCACCTGTTGTTGTCGTCTCCAGTCGTTTACAGAACAGGAAGTTCTCTTCCATGTCGCTCTTCCCTTGGTACAGCGCATATACCAAGAGCTGTGCATCGTCACTGACGTCAGTTGACTCATCCAACTGCAAGCTGAATTTTCTGCTCTCCTTGATGGCAGCCACTAGTTGTTCTTTGATGTCTGCCGACATTTCTTGAATCCGTCGGCTAACTGTGTTGTTTGACAGTGGAATAGTTTCAATATTTTTCACTGCATCTTATCCGATAACAGTGCGAACCATATCAAGGACTGCTGGCTTCACCAAATTTTCCCTAATTGTGGTGTGGCTGTTTACACTTGGCAATTATTTTTGCAACCAAATAGGATGCAATTGTTGCTTGCCGAACAGAAAACGCTGCTGTGTTCATAGCAGTGTCTAACCGCTGACGCTTCAGTTGTTCTTCTTTCCTCTTAAAATACTGGCGGCCTTTCTCTACCAGCGTCGGATGTTTTCCCTGGAGATGGCTCCTAAGCTTGTTTTTTTTTAGCGACTCGTGGCTGAGCACTTCGCCACATATAACCCATTGAGGTATTTGGACCCCATGATCGATGAGAAGGGTAGACCCAATGTCAAGGAATTCTTCTCTGTACACCCGCTTTCTGGACATCACTGAAGAAACTGAAATTAAATATATACTTGCTTACTGATGCATCACGCAAGGTAAAATTAGAATCAACTTGTGCAACAACCAACATACTGTGGTACAATACTTCATCGTCTACCCCTTTCCCTTCACCCCACCCTTTTCCATTCACCCTCCACCCCTACACCCACTTCCATTCACCTCCCATTCCCTTCCCTTCACCCTCCACCCCTTTCTCTTCACCGCCGCCACCTTCCTACCACCTCCACCGCCTCCCTACCACCCCACCCCCTTCCCTTCTCTTACCCCCACCCCATTCCTCTCACCCCAATCCCAGCCCCATCCCCACCCATTCCCTTCATCCCCAGCCCATTCTTATCATCCCCCACCCCTTTCCCTTCCCCCATCCCCTTTCCCTTCCTATCACCCCAATCCCCACCCCTTCACCTCACTCCCTTCCATTCACCCCCCGATCCCTTCCCTTTAACCCCCACCCCCTTCCATTCACCCACAATTCCTTCCCTTCAGACCCCACCCCCTTCCCTTCACCCCACCCCTCTTCCCTTCACCCCACTCTCCTTCCATTCACCCCCATCCCCTTCCCTTCACCCCACCCCCTTCCTATCACCTCCCTCACTGTTTCTGGTGACGTTCCACTTCTTTTTCATTTTCATTTAAAGAAGGAAACACTGAGTGTACCTATACAGCACATTCCCAATTCAATATACGGGTAAAAATACATTAACTTACCATCAGAAGATGAACAAGTTACTTTCCCATTTGAACACAGCTCGAGTGGTTGACTGGCTTAGGGGAAACACGTGTGATTCACGGTTGGCTGGGGTTGGCGGTTACTGCATTATACTTATGAAATAATACACAAGTAAAAATTCGCCAGCTTATCAGCAGTATTTCCAATCTAGCAAATACTTGTTTTTAGTAGTAACATATAAATATAAGCTGGCAACATCTCAGATTCGGGAACTGAACCTGTATGATACACGTAGGGCCGTAGGGCCATAGGACAGCGTAGGGTTGGCGACGGTGTTGCCACTTCTAAAAAAGAAAATTCCCAAGCACCTTAGCTAATTTCTCCCACGAAATCCCACAGATTTATATCGAAACCCATAAAATTTCATTCAACACCTCCCACATAGGTCTGTTTCTCCTACAGATTTGTGGGAATTTTCCATGAAGTGGCAGAACTGCTTTGCGTCCCCAAGAAAAAACGCTTGGCTGGGTCGCGACCCCAGGGTTGGGAAACGGGGTGGCCGACGGGCTTAGACAATACAGTACTTTGAGAAACCAATAATAGCCTTTGGTACATAGATAATTTCCTGTTTGATAATCAATTAAAAGTTATGGTGATATTTTTCAAGATTTTATCCCAGTTCATATGTACAGTGTGTTCATGACTGTTATAGTATGTAATACTTAATATTTTGGTATATTTTACTGACTTCATCCACAGAACAGGTCAAAATTCTCTTTTCTTCCACTCACCAAAGTCTAGTTTTTATCTTTGTTTAATTTAGTACCCCTCGCTTCCTCAAACCCTTGTCTTTCTCTACTAACCTCAGTTATATGAAGTAGTGTATGGCAACAAAAACTGTTGTTCGGTAACTGTGGGGGAATTATTCTGGCATTGCTGTTCACTGATAAATAAAAAAAAAGGCTCTTGGAAAACATATAGAGAATCATAGAGAGAGGGCACCCTTGTCTTGTATTAGCCCCTGTCTAATAGAGAGCAGTACTTTGTTATAGACTTTATTATATTTCACAAAAAGCCTGTTCAACGTGCTGATGGCGCATGGAACCTCCAATTGGGGATTGCCCGTGCCACTTATGTGTTTGGAGTAGCATTTTACTGAATCCAGCTTTGAAACACGAGACTTCTTATATATTTCACCAGCATGATGAACAGGCTTTGTGTGAAATATAACAAAGCCTAGGATTGCTTTTAGTGTCCTTGTGGCACGGTGGTAGCAATCCCTGGTCAAACGCATCAGGTCGAGGGATCGAGTCCTGGCTAGTGAGGTCGTTGATTATATATATATATATATATATATATATATATATATATATATATATATATATATATATATGGTTATCAGCATATACCTAGATCACGCGCACCTACAGTGATTTATATATATATATATATATATATATATATATATATATATATATATATATGGGCTATATACATTACGTTTATATAATTACATCACCCACGGTAATTTTCCATGAGCTGTGAGCTATCATGCACAGACCATGTGAGAGGTGTTCCTGGGAGTGTCAGGGGTGTACCTGGGAGCATCAGAGGAGTACCTGGGAGTGTCAGAGGTGTACCTGGGAGTGTCAGAGGTGTACCAGTGAGTGTCAGTGGTGTACCGGGGAGTGTCATTGGTGTACCTGGGAGTGTCAGAGGTGTACCTGGAAGTGTCAGGGGTGTACCCGGAAGTGTCAGAGGTGTACCTGGGAGTGTCAGAGGTGTTCCTGAGAGTGTCAGAGGTGTACCTGGGAGTGTCAGAGGTGTACCTGGGAGTGTCAGAGTGTGTACCTGGGAGTGTCAGGGGTGTACCTGGGAGTGTCAGAGGTGTACCTGGGAGTGTCAGAGGTGTTCCTGAGAGTGACAGAGGTGTACCTGGGAGTGTCAGAGGTGTACCTGGGAGTGTCAGAGGTGTTCCTGAGAGTGTCAGAGGTGTACCTGGGATTGTCAGAGGTGTACCTGGGAGTGTCAGAGGTGTACCTGGGAGTGTCAGAGGTGTAACTGGGACTGTCTGGGGTGTACCTGGGAGTGTCTGAGGTGTACCTTGGAATGTCTGAGGTGTACCTGGGAGTGCCTGAGGTGTACCTGGGAATGTCTGAGGTGTACCTGGGAGTGCCAGAGGTGTACCTGGGAGTGTCATTGGTGTACCTGGGAGTGTCAGGTGTGTACCAGGGAGTGTCAGAGGAGTACCTGGGAGTGTCAGAGGTGTACCTGGGGGTGTCAGAGGTGTACCTGGGAGTGTCTGAGATGTACCTGGGAGTGTATGAGGTGTAACTGGGAGTGTCAGGTGTGTACTTGGGAGTGTCAGAGGAGTACCTGGGAGTGTCAGAGGTGTACCTGGGGTGTCAGAGGTGTACCTGGGAGTGTCAGAGATGTACCAGGGAGTGTCAGAGGTGTATTTGGGAGTGTCAGAGGTGTACCTGGCAGTGTCAGTGGTGTACATGGGAGTGTCTGAGGTGTACCTGGGAGTGTCGGATATTCCTGGGAGTGTCAGGGGTGTACCTGGGAGTGTCAGGGGTGTACCTGGGAGTGTCAGAGGTGTACCTGGGAGTGTCTGAGGTGTACCTGGGAGTGTCAGAGGTGTTCCTGGGAGTGTCAGTGGTGTACCTGGAAGTGTCAGTGGTGTACCTGGGAGTGTCAGAGGTGTACCTGGGAGTGTCAGAGGTGTACCTGGGAGTGTCAGAGGTGTACCTGGGAGTGTCAGAGGTGTACCTGGGAGTGTCAGAGGTGTACCTGGCAGTGTCAGAGGTGTACATGGGAGTGTCTGAGGTGTACCTGGGAGTGTCGGATATTCCTGGGAGTGTCAGGGGTGTACCTGGGAGTGTCAGAGGTGTACCTGGGAGTGTCAGAGGTGTACCTGGGAGTGTCAGAGGTGTACCTGGGAGTGTCTGAGGTGTACCTGGGAGTGTCAGAGGTGTACGTGGGAGTGTCAGTGGTGTACCTGGAAGTGTCAGTGGTGTACCTGGGAGTGTCAGAGGTGTACCTGGGAGTGTCAGAGGTGTACCTGGAAGTGTCAGAGGTGTGCCAGGGAGTGTAAGTGGTGTACATGGGAGTGTCATTGGTGTACCTGGGAGTGTCAGAGGTGTACCTGGAAGTGTCAGGGTGTACCTGGAAGTGTCAGTGGTGTACCTGGGAGTGTCAGAGGAGTACCTGGGAGTGTCAGAGGTGTACCTGGCAGTATCAGTGGTGTACATGGGAGTGTCTGAGGTGTACCTGGGAGTGTCGGATATTCCTGGGAGTGTCAGGGGTGTACCTGGGAGTCTCAGAGGTGTACCTGGGAGTGTCAGAGGTGTTCCCGAGAGTGTCAGAGGTGTACCTGGGAGTGTCTGAGGTGTACCTGGGAGTGTCAGAGGTGTACGTGGGAGTGTCAGTGGTGTACCTGGAAGTGTCAGTGGTGTACCTGGGAGTGTCAGGGGTGTATCTGGGAGTGTCAGAGGTGTACCTGGGAGTGTCTGAGGTGTACCTGCGAGTGTCAGAGGTGTACCTGGGAGTGTCAGAGGTGTACCTGGAAGTGTCAGAGGTGTGCCAGGGAGTGTAAGTGGTGTACATGGGAGTGTCATTGGTGTACCTGGGAGTGTCAGAGGTGTACCTGGAAGTGTCAGGGTGTACCTGGAAGTGTCAGTGGTGTACCTGGGAGTGTCAGAGGTGTACCTGGAAGTGTCAGGGGTGTACCTGGGAGTGACAGCGGTGTACCTGGGAGTGTGAGAGGTGTACCTGGGAGTGTCTGAGGTGTACCTGGGAGTGTCTAAGTGTACCTGGGAGTGTCTGAGGTGTACCTGGGAGTGTCTGAGGTGTACCTGGGAGTGTCTGAGGTGTACCTGGGAGTGTCTGAGGTGTACCAGGGAGTGTCAGAGAAGTACCAGGGAGTGTCAGCGGTGTACCTAGGAGTGTCAGAGATGTACCTGGGAGTGTCAGAGGTGTACCTGGGAGTGTCAGAGGTGTACCTGGGTGTGTAAGAGGTGTACTTGGGAGTGTCAGAGGTGTTCCTGAGAGTGTCAGAGGTGTACCTGGGAGTGTCAGAGGTGTACCTGGGAGTGTCAGAGGTGTTCCTGAGAGTGTCAGAGGTGTACCTGGGAGTGTCAGAGGTGTACCTGGGAGTGTCAGAGGTGTACCTGGGACTGTCTGGGGTGTACCTGGGAGTGTCTGAGGTGTACCTTGGAATGTCTGAGGTGTACCTGGAAGTGTCTGAGGTGTACCTGGGAATGTCTGAGGTGTACCTGGGAGTGCCAGAGGTGTACCTGGGAGTGTCATTGGTGTACCTGGGAGTGTCAGGTGTGTACCATGGAGTGTCAGAGGAGTACCTGGGGGTGTCAGAGGAGTACCTGGGAGTGTCTGAGATGTACCTGGGAGTGTATGAGGTGTACCTGGGAGTGTCAGGTGTGTACCAGGGAGTGTCAGAGGAGTACCTGGGAGTGTCAGAGGTGTACCTGGGGGAGTCAGAGGTGTACCTGGGAGTGTCAGAGATGTACCTGGGAGTGTCAGAGGTGTATTTGGGAGTGTCAGAGGTGTATTGGGAGTGTCAGAGGTGTACCTGGGAGTGTCAGGGGTGTACCTGGGAGTGTCAGAGGTGCACCTGGGAGTGTCGTAGGTGTTCCTGGGAGTGTCAGGGGTGTACCTGGGGGCATCAGAGGAGTACGTGGGAGTGTCAGAGGTGTACCTGGGAGTGTCAGAGGTGTACCAGTGAGTGTCAGTGGTGTACCGGGGAGTGTCATTGGTGTACCTGGGAGTGTCAGAGGTGTACCTGGAAGTGTCAGGGGTGTACCCGGAAGTGTCAGAGGTGTACCTGGGAGTGTCAGAGGTGTTCCTGAGAGTGTCAGAGGTGTACCTGGGAGTGTCAGAGGTGTACCTGGGAGTGTCAGAGGTGTTCCTGAGAGTGTCAGAGGTGTACCTGGGAGTGTCAGAGGTGTACCTGGGAGTGTCAGAGGAGTACCTGGGAGTGTCTGAGGTGTAACTGGGACTGTCTGGGGTGTACCTGGGAGTGTCTGAGGTGTACCTTGGAATGTCTGAGGTGTACCTGGGAGTGTCTGAGGTGTACCTGGGAGTGTCAGAGGTGTACCTGGGAGTGTCAGAGGTGTACCTAGGAGTGTCATTGGTGTTCCTTTGAGTGTCTGGTGTGTACCAGGGAATGTCAGAGGTGTACCTGGGAGTGTCAGAGGTGTACCTGGGAGTGTCAGAGGTGTACCTGGGAGTGTCTGAGGTGTACCTGGGAGTGTATGAGTTGTACCTGGGAGTGTCAGAGGTGTACCTGGGAGTGTCTGAGGTGTACCTGGGAGTGTCAGGGGTGTACCTGGGAGTGTCTGAGGTGTACCTGGAAGTGTCTGAGGTGTACCTGGGAGTGTCTGAGGTGTACCTGGGAGTGTCTGAGGTGTACCTGGGAGTGTCAGAGGTGTACCTAGGAGTATCAGAGGTGTAACTGGGAGTGTCAGAGGTGTTCCCGAGAGTGTCAGAGGTGTACCTGGGAGGGTCAGATGTGTACCTGGGAGTGTCAGAGGTGTACCTGGGGGTGTCAGAGGTGTACCTGGGAGTGTCAGAGATGTACCTGGGAGTGTCAGAGGTGTATTTGGGAGTGTCAGAGGTGTACCTGGCAGTGTCAGTGGTGTACATGGGAGTGTCTGAGGTGTACCTGGGAGTGTCGCATATTCCTGGAAGTGTCAGGGGTGTACCAGGGAGTGTCACGGGTGTACCTGGGAGTGTCAGAGGTGTACCAGGGAGTGTCTGAGGTGTACCTGGGAGTGTCAGAGGTGTACGTGGGAGTGTCAGTGGTGTACCTGGAAGTGTCAGTGGTGTACCTGGGAGTGTCAAAGGTGAATTTGGGAGTGTCAGAGGTGTACCTGGCAGTGTCAGTGGTGTACATGGGAGTGTCTGAGGTGTACCTGGGAGTGTCGGATATTCCTGGGAGTGTCAGGGGTGTACCTGGGAGTGTCAGGGGTGTATCTGGGAGTGTCAGAGGTGTACCTGGGAATGTCAGAGGTGTACCTGGGAGTGTCAGAGGTGTTCCTGGGAGTGTCAGGTGTGTACCAGGGAGTGTCAGAGGAGTACCTGGGAGTGTATGAGGTGTACCTGGGAGTGTCAGGTGTGTACCAGGGAGTGTCAGAGGAGTACCTGGGAGTGTCAGAGGTGTACCTGGCAGTATCAGTGGTTTACATGGGAGTGTCTGAGGTGTACCTGGGAGTGTCGGATATTCCTGGGAGTGTCAGGGGTGTACCTGGGAGTCTCAGAGGTGTACCTGGGAGTGTCAGAGGTGTTCCCGAGAGTGTCAGAGGTGTACCTGGGAGGGTCAGAGGTGTACCTGGGGGTGTTAGAGGTGTACCTGGGAGTGTCAGATATGTACCTGGGAGTGTCAGAGGTGTATTTGGGAGTGTCAGAGGTGTACCTGGGAGTGTCAGAGATGTACCTGGGAGTGTCAGAGGTGTATTTGGGAGTGTCAGAGGTGTACCTGGGAGTGACTGAGGAGTACCTGGGAATGTCTGAGGTGTACCTGGGAGTGTATGAGGTGTACCTGGGAGTGTCAGGTGTGTACCAGGGAGTGTCAAAGGAGTACCTGGGAGTGTATGAGGTGTACCTGGGAGTGTCAGGTGTGTACCAGGGAGTGTCAGAGGAGTACCTGGGAGTGTCAGAGGTGTACCTGGCAGTATCAGTGGTGTACATGGGAGTGTCTGAGGTGTACCTGGGAGTGTCGGATATTCCTGGGAGTGTCAGGGGTGTACCTGGGAGCCTCAGAGGTGTACCTGGGAGTGTCAGAGGTGTTCCCGAGAGTGTCAGAGGTGTACCTGGGAGGGTCAGAGGTGTACCTGGGGGTGTTAGAGGTGTACCTGGGAGTGTCGGATATGTTCCTGGGAGTGTCAGAGGTGTACCTGGGAGTGTCAGGGGTGTACCTGGGAGTGTCAGTGGTGTACCTGGGGGTGTCTGAGGTGTACCTGCGAGTGTCAGAGGTGTACCTGGGAGTGTCAGAGGTGTACCTGGGAGTGTCAGAGGTGTGCCAGGGAGTGTAAGTGGTGTACATGGGAGTGTCATTGGTGTACCTGGGAGTGTCAGAGGTGTACCTGGAAGTGTCACGGGTGTACCTGGAAGTGTCAATGGTGTACCTGGGAGTGTCAGAGGTGTACCTGGAAGTGTCAGGGGTGTACCTGGGAGTGACAGCGGTGTACCTGGGAGTGTGAGAGGTTTACCTGGGAGTGTCTGAGGTGTACCTGGGAGTGTCTAAGTGTACCTGGGAGTGTCTGAGGTGTACCTGGGAGTGTCTGAGGTGTACCTGGGAGTGTCTGAGGTGTACCAGGGAGTGTCAGAGAAGTACCAGGGAGTGTCAGCGGTGTACCTAGAAGTGTCAGAGGTGTACCTGGGAGTGTCAGAGGTGTACCTGGGAGTGTCAGAGGTGTACCTGGGAGTGTCAGAGGTGTCCTGAGAGTGTCAGAGGTGTACCTGGGAGTGTC
>CAUDMG010002265.1:0-10321 GCA_958450375.1 Homarus gammarus | reverse complement strand
CATACAGTATACAGTGAGTGTGTATGTGGTCTTAGAATTATCCCCTCCCTCTCTGATGAGCAACTTATATCACATAGTACCCTCCCACACCCCTCCCACACCTCTCCCACACTCCTCCCACACCCCTCCCACACTCCTCCCACACCCCTCCCACACTCCGCCCCCAAGTCAACCATTCCCCCTCTCCACCCACGTGACTAACTATGCAGAAAGAACCCGGCAAGAAGCAGGGGTTAGGTGGTGGTGGTGGTGTGCATGATTACTTTTGACCACGACTGTACAGAAACTAAACAAAGAATCCATTCAAGTTTTCGTCGTGGAAAATTATGTTTGGTGTTTTCACGTTGTTTACACGTTGTTAACACTCATTTATCCACTTCCCCAACCTAACCTAACCTAACCTAACCTAACCCAACCTAATCTCAACTATTTTAAATAACGTAACTAACCTCACAAGAAGAGCATAACAAAGAGAGAGAGAGAGAGAGAGAATCAGAGAGAGGGAGAGAGAGAGAGAGAGAGAGAGAGAGAGAGAGAGAGAGAGAGAGAGAGAGAGAGAGAGAGAGAGAGAGGATCCAATTCACCAAAGCCCTTGTTTCACGAATATAATAAGAACATAACTCAGAAACAACAGGCGGTAGTACATCAAAACTTCAATAACTGTCTGCATCAAGAGTGAGGCAAAGTGACTGACACCCTCAATCGCATCAAGACGCTAGTAATATTAGATTACTGACTGTTTGCATGCGATTTCCCCCTCACATTATTCTCGACAGTGATGGTATGCAACCTAAATCAAATCTTCTTATCTGATATTCATGGATAATCTTCAGTAAAGGAAAGAAATGAAGACAATTCCTTAAAAATCTTCTAAAAAGGCGTAGAGGGTATTGTAATATAGTTATGATTCATAAATTATATCGAAAGAGAATGGAAAATATTCTTAAAATGATAAATATGTTGTATATATTGAGAGAGAGAGAGAGAGAGAGAGAGAGAGAGAGAGAGAGAGAGAGAGAGAGAGAGAGAAAGAGAGAGAGTTACTGTAATGACATTAAAGACAAAAAGGTTCCCTAAAACAGTCACATTATCGGAAAAAAAATATACGATAATGCAAAATAAGGCTGCTGCTGTCTTTCTCTCACGAAACCATTTACTGAGAATTCCGGATGTGACAGAGTGGGTTGGGGTGTGTGTGGGTGGATGGGGGTGTGTGTGGGTGGATGAGGGTGTGTGGTTGTGTGGTTGGGTAAGTGTTTGTGTTGGGGGGGGGGGGGGTGGTGGTCGGAGTGTAATATTAATTTTTAATTTTGCCACGCACATCAGCTAGTTTATCGTGCACCCCACACTCATCATGTGAGCGGTAGCGCAAGAAGGAATATAGAGTAGAGTTTACAAAGGGTGTGTATAACAGTCCCCAGTGGTCAGCATGGTATGGTGTTGAATGCTACAGAGTACTTCGAATATATTGTTTGTTTAGTTCTTTACATAGAGGGTAACTCACAACTGCGTGAGTACAGGAGTTTGAGGCAATATACCTGGCCTCACACTTCGCTATTCACATCTGCGTGAGAGGTAGTCCAGCACACTTTGTATTTGGTTCTATACACTGGGTGCAAAAAAGTGAATACAAACTCTAGTGATATAAAGTGTTGTGCCATTTCACACACAGTGTGCTTGGACCTGTCCCTAAAAGGTTCTATCCTCACACAGTCAAGGACGTAGTGTTGGAGTGTGTGGCCATATGTCTGGCCACACACTTTACATTTAGTTTTGTTCACATTTTCTTGGGGGATATACTGTCCAAGGTATATATATCCTAATCTTATTCTAGCGGTTACAACATTTTATATTCTAGTGATCTTGTTACTTGTTCCATATACATGTTTCACTTGATACATCTCATCATGGTAAACAATGGAATGACTATTTCCTGTTTACACTTGTCTGCTTGGGTCAAATTCATCAACAAGTTCTTTCCTGATTACAGTTTCAAGAGTTCTTTTTGACAGACCTAAATTCTATTCAACCGTGTCTTTGTTAGACGTGAGCTTGGCTAAGACGTCGGGGTGTGTGTGGGGTAGGTGTGGGTGGATGTGGGTGGGTGTAATTAGGGGGGATGAGTTGGGGGTGTATGAGTAGGTCGGTGTGTGTGTGTGTGTGGGTCGGGTTGTGTTTGGGTGGAGTGTGTATGGCTAGGTCAGGGTGTGTATTTGTGTATGGGTGGTTCGGATTTGATGTGGGTACGGGTGGGATAAATGTGGATGTGTGTGAGTGTGAATGGGTCGGTGTGTGTGGTTGCAGTTCTCACACATGTATGAGACGAAGTCAGTGGTGGTAGTGGTGGTCTGAGGAACGATGACAGAAAGTGAATACCAATACGCCCAGTATATGTCATTCGGATGCAAATTGACGAATGCAAATTGTTAGGTGTTACGGTGAGGGAGGGTGAGGAGGAAGGGGGGGCGGGAGGAGAGGAGGGTAAACATATGCAGTGTGAACCAGGAATACAGATATACATAACACATGAGTATGTATCTCCACTCGTTCAGCACTGTACGTCATCATCATGGTATGGTGAAGTGTGTCCATCACCACCAATGTATGTAAGACACCATTTAATGTTATGGTGATGAAACACTATCAGAACGAGTCATTTGTTTTTATATGTAAGAAAAATTTTCACAATGTCACAACAATTATAGACTATATCACCATCTCACCTCATCACCATCACCACCACACACCGCCACTATCACCACACACACACACACACACACACACACACACACACGCACATTCAAGGCTTGATATATTTACCATACCATTATATTTACTTTACAATTGCTAAACTTTAAATACGATTTCTATTGTTGTTTTGTTTTTTGCTCTTGCCTTTTGTTTACATCTCGCCGGGGGAGCCTTATATCCATGGTAGTTCTCCCCAGTCGAGGGGAATAATCAACGCCTTATGTTTACCCTCGAAAGAAATCTCACCAGTAGGCATTATCTCCTTCCCCAAAGACCTGTATATCTCCCAAAACATTGCTATTCCGTCTCTCTTGCTAGTGAAACTGTGAGAATTATCGCCGAACTGCCATTCTGGTTGACTAGCTGGCTGGATGGATAATGGCTGGATGGATGGATGGCTGGCTTCATGGCAGGATAGATGGATGGCTGTCTGGCTGGCTCTTTGGCTGCCAGTTTAACAGATCTTACCATCATGACACGTCCATCTGATAACACCATCAGCCAACTCGTATAAGTCACTGTCTACAGGAACTTTAAAAACTAAAAGAAAAAACACGACAACAAGAACACAGGTCTTTAAACACATCAGGTCCCGAGCGAGCACTAAACGATACTCACACTATAAAAAACGTCAAAATAACGAGCCTCATAGCTGCGTTAAATCTTAGCTTTAGCTGGACCTTAGCTGCGTGTGAAATGAATTATGAGTGTTGTAAGTGTAATAAGCGTGAGGGATGGGGTGATAGTGAGGGCTGGAGCTGTCCTCTGCCCCACCCCCTCCCCCCCTGCTGAGACCAAACGAGGGGTGGAGACTTGTGGTCCTGGAAAGATGTGTGGGGCTATGAGTCACACGCTCTTGTCTCTGTGTGTGTGTGTGTGTGTGTGTGTGTGTGTGTTTGTCAGTGTTTGTATTCACATGTATTTTTTTCCAATTTGTACTTTTAAAATCACACAGGAAAAGGGAAACAATGGAGCACCTTAGCTTTCGTCTTTATTCAATACATCTTCAGAGGCAACTGAATTTACATGGAATGGGAGAGGCTTATATACAATGGGTGACCTTACATAACATCAGGTCAGGTCAATAACATGGGATCCACTATTCCTCACACCACCTCCACCGCAAACGAAAGAAGAACATATAAAAAAATGGGTGACGTAACAGGTCAGGTCAAAAAATACGGGTCTTATGTTTTTTGACCTGACCAGATGTTATGTAAGGTCACCCATTGTATATAAGCCTCTCCCAGTCCCTGTAAATTCAGTTGCCTCTGAAGATGTCTTGAATAAAGACGAAAGAAAAGGTGCTCCAGTGTTTCCCTTCTACTGTGTGGTTTTATCAAGATTTATCTTGTCCACGTATCCATTGTGGAACTACATGAAATTTTAAATATCTAGGTGTATACATGTGTCAGTATTTTCACCTGTAAATTAATAATCAAACTTTAACCTGAACTATGACCATAAATTTTATATATTGTAACGACACAATATAGGACAATCATACATACATATGTGTTAGTCTGCCTGAAGACTAAGTGATTGATTCGAGAACAAAGAAGCAATTAATATATATTTTAAACCAAGACCCACATTGTACTGTAAACAATTTATAGTGAAAACAAAGTGAGGAATTAACTTAATAATGGGAGCTATAAGGCCTTCAGTGTGAGTGTGTTTAATTGACTGGTCCAGAAAGGTGTCGTGTTTGAGGGAATATTCTCTCTCTCTCTCTCTCTCTCTCTCTCTCTCTCTCTCTCTCTCTCATCAGTTGACCTCATCTTAATTATCGACATCAAAAGATCGACCTTAATACCTGAAAAATTAATGAGAATTAATAAAACAAAATCACCAAATATCGTGCGTAAGCATCTGTGTGTGTGTGTGTGTGTGTGTGTGTGTGTGTGTGTGTGTGTGTGTGTGTGTGTGTGTGTGTGTGTGTGTGTGTCTGTCTCATATAACGGGTCATCTTCATCAAACTGTGTCAAGTCAGCCTCACCAATTATCCACTGAAGATCAAAAGCCTTAATAATCGTCGTTATAATTTGATATAAAGGATTTTATTCATTTTTTATCTCTAAGTCAATTATGAAAAAGAAAATTATATATTGTTTTAGTTTACACAGATAAGGTACATGTTGTTTTTCATATATAATTTAATAAACCAATATATTATACGTTAAACAAACTAAATATATTCAACTTTTGAGGGGGGGGGGGGCACGGGTTCCTCTCTCTCTTTTCAAAAGGGTAAGTCAGGGATAGTCTAGACCGGTGTGTGTGTGTGTGTGTGTGTGTGTGTGTGTGTGTGTGTGTGTGTGTGTGTGTGTGTGTGTGTGTGGCTATTGTCTTGTCGTTAAGGGGATTTTTTTTTTTTTAGGGCAACATGTCGAAGATCATCATCTCATCAATCAGCAGGAGATGGATTTTATCCCCTCTCTCTCTCTCTCTCTCTCTCTCTCTCTCTCTCTCTCTCTCTCTCTCTCTCTCTCTCTCTCTCTCTCTCAGCAGCTGTGCGTAGTTACAGTCGAGAAAGAAAATACGCCAACCACATCCCTCCAGTCATCTCGTTCATTACTACCATGAGGCTGAACCACATTACACGACACATCAACAAACTATCAATCACAGTAAGTACTATTGTTACTTTTCTATAAGACTAAAAGTACCAAATTATTTTCACTTTTTTCCCCAAGATGAAAAATATCTCGAGAGGTATCCTAAATTCAACCTGAAAAATCCAAATGAATCCTGAGTTTACGAATTTCACTGATAAACAGACAACTGGGAGACATAAATGCATTGCGAATCTCAGTTAAGTATACTACGAGGACACGATAAATCCTGGAACCTCGTGAATAATTTAGAATATAGTTTCATGTTCCCTCAGTGCCATGAAATAAGAGAGGCTGGGTGAGGGTATATACATCTCTGTCCCTGAAGTGTGTTAGTATTCAGTAGTTGTGTGATTTGGGTGTCAGATATATAAGGCTGATATATAAAGATAGATTATATACTTTTTAAGTTTATTGTTTATGTAAATTTTAGATTGATATGTTTGTTGTCGTGTGAGATATGGATGGTGTGTGTGTGTGTGTGTGTGTGTGTGTGTGTGTGTGTGTGTGTGTGTGTGTGTGTGTGTGTGTCATACGTCCTCCAGTACTATGAACAACAGGACAAGACACCTCCCATTCTTTAGTTACGCCAGAACTCCCTCCCACAGACTAATTATCTTACGTTATATTACCATAAACAGTTCAAAATCTCTCCGTTTGAGATACCTTTAGGTTCTGGTAAGATGTGACGCCTCGCTGGTTAGGTTTGGTTAGGTTAGGTTAGGTACACATCTCGCAAGTAGATGCTTCCTTGAATTATACGATTTTCATTTTTATAAGACTTTGCAAACTTTAAGAAATTGCTCCAAACTTTTAACAAGAAACGGAACATGGCGTCTGACAACCACAAGATATAAATAAAATTTTATCCTCCAACACAATGACGAAATATTTTTAAAAGCCAATTCTCAAGTTTGTAAAATTGTTGAGAAAGCTGCCCAAAACTTGCATAACTTTAATTTGGGAAAGTAGAAAGCTTATGACGCCCACTGTATGTTGATAAAAGTTATCCGTGTGGGAAAGAAAGTTTATAAGAATGAAGCATCAAGTTTGTTTACTAATACCAGAAATCTTGCGAGAGTTCTTTTATTTATTTGGCCACTTATAAACTCTCCCTCTCTCTCTTTCTTTCTCTCTCTCTCTCTCTCTCTTAACTACACACACACACACACACACACGCACACACACACACACACAAAACCCTGAAAAGGTTTAGTGGCAAGTGAAAAGGGGAAAGAATTGGGTCAAGGAAGAAGGAAGAGGGAGGGAAGAGAGAGAGTTAAGGGAGAAGGGAAAGAGGAAGGGATGGAGGAAGAATATATATGGGCCAAAAGAGAGTTAAAAGGGACGAAGAGGAAGAGTAGAAGGAGGAGACTCGTAAAGGCAAGAAACGAGAATTAGTTGACGAAACAAGAAAGTCGAGAGAGAGAGAGAGAGAGAAAGAGGGGAGAAGAGATAGGAGAAGTAAATTAGCATCACATGGAAGGGGAGAGAAGGGGAAAACTCTAGAGGTGTGTAGGTGAGGGGGAGATACCTCGTACAGTTATGGGGAAGGGAAGAGGGGAGGGGAGGGGAAGCGAGGCAAGTCTAGTTTGGAAAGAGGGGGAGGGAAAACGAGATAATGGTGAAGGAAGGTAAAGGGGGAAGGGTAGTGGTGATGGTAGGTAGAATTAATGGGAAGTGATGGAAGGTAATGGTATAGAAGGTAAGAACATAAGAACATAAGAATGGAGGAAACTGCAGCGGGCCTATTGGCCCATACTGGGCAGTCCCGTTTACACCCAACCCCTATTGCTCATATAAGCATCCAACCTATGTTTGAAGCTATCCAGCGTATTCGAGTTAATGATGATATTTGGTAACTTGTTCCATTCATCCACTACTGTTTCCAAACCAGTGTTTACCTATTTCGCGCCTAAATCTAAATTTGTCTAATTTAAAACCATTGTTACGAGTTCGCTCCTGGTTGGATAGTTTGAATACCTTGGTAATGTCCCCTTTGTTTAGCCCTGACTTCCTTTTATACACCTCAATCATGTCGCCCCTCGCTCTATGTCTCTCGAGGAAGTGCAAATTAAGATGCTTTAACCTGTCTCTGTACTCAAGGTTCCTAATGCCCGGGATTAGTCTTGTCAATCTCCTCTGGATTCTTTCCAATGATTCTATATCCATTCTGTAATACGGTGACCAGAACTGCACTGCGTAATCCAGGTGAGGTCTCACAAGCGCAAGATATAATCTTAAGATGATCTCGCTAGTCTTGTAACTAACACTCCTTTGTATGAACCCAAGTACTTTATTAGCCTTGTAACGAGCAAGAAAACATTGTTTACTTGGCTTCAGAGTCCTACTTATCATTACTCCTAAATCTCTCTCGAAGTCGGATTTCTCAATGGTATCGTTGTTCATCTGGTAACTGGTTCCCTGTTTACGTCTCCTAAACTGAGTATTTTACATTTGTCCACATTGAATTTCATCTGCCATTTTTCAGACCATTCGAAAAATTTGTTTAGATCTTCCTGTAGTTTTGCGGAGTCCTCGTCAGATTTAATTACACGTCCTATATTACTGTCATCAGCAAATTTACTTATGTTGCTGTCTATACCGATATCTATGTCGTTTATGTATATAATAAATAATAATGGTTCAAGTACTGAGCCTTGGGAAACCCCACTAGTGACGTTGCTCCAATGGGATTTAGTGCCGTTAATGCTCACTCGCTGTTTCCTGTCCTGTAACCACGCCCTAATCCATCTAAGGATTTGATGCCATGTGCTTCTACCTTTCTTATTAGTCTTTCGTGGGGGACTCTGTCGAATGCTTTGCTTAAGTCGAGTTATACCACATCATAATTGTGCCCCTCGTCCACCTAATGTGTCTGTCTGTCAATATTTCGCCCGTCCCCGCTTTTCAAGAGCAGTAGATTAAGGGAAAGCTTAATAATAATAATAATAAAATCAGTTAAATCATCAGCTAGGTATAATATTGGTTTGACATGCATATAGACAATACAGGTATACAACAGTTCAGCTAGACAACGCAGGTATACCGCATACATAGACCGTGGAGGTATGTAGACTACAGGTATATAACATTAATCAACAGTAAGGTAGCTTGATCAAGGAAAGCTAACAAAGCTATCAGATACTTAGACATAGCTTAGACTTAGTTAATAATCATCAATAATATACCTGGTTATTCTACAGGTGTAAAAGTCAACTCGAACTAAGGAACGCGTGGTGCCTGACTGAATCCATTAACCCCAACAGGTAAATAGATTAGGTGAGGGACACAAAGACTGAAATAGATCATGACTCGTATTGTATAAGCTGTCATACCACCTAACAAGGCATTGTGTATATATATCTAGCGTGTGGTGGGGTTCGTTTCAGCCAAGGGTTCAGAAAGAATTATGAGAGTATTGAACTTTGAATCATATACACATATGCAACAGATTTATATGTACACCTGTGGCCCCTTACGTCAATGTCCCTAGGAACTGTGTGTGTGTGTGTGTGTGTTAGCAACCGCATCACCAGGTCACACGTCATCACTACCAACTCCCGCAGGTGTTGCTAATGATTATGAAACGATGATGATGATAATAATGGCGTAATAATTAATTACTCAGATCTAACTTAATCTAACCTAATCTAATCTAAGTTAAATTAATCTAACCTAAACTAACTTGAATTAATCTTATCTAACCTAACTTAACCTAAAATAAACTAATCTAACTTATCCTAACCTAAAACACCATAACCTAACCTAAACTAACCTAACCTAAATTATCCAAACCCAATCTAACCTAAACTAATCTCCTAAACACTCAACTAACGTAACCAAATCTAAATTAACCTACAGCAGCCAAACCTAAACTTAAATATACTTAACTAACATACTGAGCTAATTAACGATCTTAGGACAAGGTAGGTTTGCATTCTGTCCTACACTTTAGCTTTCGCCAGGCGAGATCTACTGGTGATCTGCTCTCCTACTGCACCCATCTTTGGTCATCCTCTCTTAGGGATTATGGGGAAACTTTCGTCGTGGCCCTCGACATCTCCAAAGCATTTGACAGGGTATGGCACAAGTCTTTGCTTTCTAAACTTCCCTCTTATGGTTTCTCTCCCCACTTTGTTCTCTAATCTCTAGCTTCCTTGAGAATCGATCCGTAGCAGTTGTTGTCGAGGGATCGATCTCTCGCTCTTTCTCTACCAATAGTGGTGTCCCACAGGGTTCTGTTCTTTCACCTACTCTCTTTCTTCTTTTTTTCAATGATTTACTTCACACTACAACTAATTCTATCCATTCTTACGCTGATGATTCTACTCTTCACTCTTCCTCACATTTTCCCCTTCCTCCTAACTCTCAAACTAGATCTGTTTCTAGAGCTGATATCATTACTTCTATCAATGCGGATCTGTGCAGCATCTCTGAATGAGGAGGTACCAACTTGGTTAAGTTCAATAGTAATAAAACAGTATTTATCAATTACTCTTTCCAAATTAGATGATCTCCCACCAATCACATTTCAGGACGCCATCATTCTGCCAAATTCTGAAATAAATATGTTAGGCCTCACCATTTCCTCCAATATGTGCTGGAAATCACACATCCTTAGTATAACTAAAGCTGCCTCCCGAAAGTTGGGAATTCTGTACAGATGCCGTAGCTACTTCACTCCTGAGCAGTTGCTCCAAGTATATAAGGGATTCATTCGTCCTAACTTGGAGTACTGCTCTCATATCTGGGGTGGCTCTTCCTCTGTCCAACTGTTAGATAGGGTGGAATCAAAGGCATTTCGTCTTATTAACTCTCCTCCTTTAGTCGACAATCTCTCTCCTTTCTCTTCGCCGCAATGTTGCTTCACTCTCTCTCTTTTACAGGTACTTTAACGGGCAATGTTCAGGGGATTTGGCATCCTGTGTACCACCGGCAAGGCCGTGGGCTCG
>CAUDMG010002264.1:835000-837500 GCA_958450375.1 Homarus gammarus | reverse complement strand
ATTAAAGGGAAACTAATTAATAGTAAACTAATTAAAGGTAAACTAATTAAAGGTAAACTTATTAAAGGTAAACTAATTAATAGTAAACTAATTAAAGGTAAACTAATTAAAGGTAAACTAACAGTGTATAAAGGTAAACTAATTAAAGGTAAACTAATTAAAGGTAAACTAATTAAAGGTAAACTAATTAAAGGTAAACTAATTGAAGGTAAACTAATTAAAGGTAAACTAATTAAAGGTAAACTTATTAAAGGTAAACTTATTAAAGGGAAACTAATTAATAGTAAACTAATTAAAGGTAAACTAATTAAAGGTAAACTTATTAAAGGTAAACTAATTAATAGTAAACTAATTAAAGGTAAACTAATTAAAGGTAAACTAACAGTGTATAAAGGTAAACTAATTAAAGGTAAACTAATTAAAGGTAAACTAATTAAAGGTAAACTAATTAATAGTAAACTAATTGAAGGTAAACTAATTAAAGGTAAACTAATTAAAGGTAAACTAATTAAAGGTAAACTAATTAATAGTAAACTAATTGAAGGTAAACTAATTAAAGGTAAACTAATTAAAGGTAAACTAATTAAAGGTAAACTAATTAATAGTAAACTAATTAAAGGTAAACTAATTAATAGTAAACTAATTAAAGGTAAACTAATTAAAGGTAAACTAATTAAAGGTAAACTAATTAAAGGTAAACTAATTAATAGTAAACTAATTGAAGGTAAACTAATTAAAGGTAAACTAATTAAAGGTAAACTAATTAAAGGTAAACAATAGATAGTTAATCATTAAGAGTGAAGAACTGTACTGAGGCTAGTTCGTCACGGATGAGATGAGTGTCTGTCGTCCCGTCACTCATCTGTGTGTGTGTCTGTGTCTGTGTGTGTGTGTGTGTGTGTGTGTCTGTGTGTGTGTGTGTGTGTGTGTGTGTGTCTGTGTGTGTGTGTGTGTGTGTGTGTGTGTGTGTGTCTGTGTGTGTGTGTGTGTGTGTGTGTCTGTGTGTGTGTGCGTGTGTGTCTGTGTGTGTGCGTGTGTCTGTGTGTGTACGTGTGTGTGTGTGTGTGTGTGTGTGTGTTTTCACTCGTGTACGTAAGTGTGTCTGCTTGTTTGTGCTTGTGTACATGGGTGTCCATCTGTGTACGTGCGGTGGTGTACATGTGTAGACCTATGTGCGTGTAGGTACATGTGCACGTGCCTCACACGGCCGCCTCGTGGACACTGTACGGCTACAGGTGCGGTGGTGCCACGTCTAACAAGTCACAGGTATGAAAGCAGTGTTGCCAAACGTGAGAAAAGGTTCAGTAAGTGCTGAAGTCCCGGGCGTTATGAATAAGGTATGGCACTTATGACCCTTTCGAACACAACAACTAAACCATCGATTCTCTCATCTCTCACTCCCCCCCTCCCCCTGCCCCCCTCCCCCTCCCCCCTCCCCCCCCCCTCTAGTACCGTGTTAGACAGAGTTAGTCAAGTTCTTGTACGGGAGGAGGAGCGGGCGAGAAGGGCATAACCCACCAGGGGTCTAAAGGGGCGGGAAATACAAGGCGTGAGGCGGGAGTTTGGGTGTTAGGGCCCCGGTGTGGGTTAGGGGCGTGGGTGAGCGATATTGACCCAACCTACTTGTGTTTGGTACTAGAGAGAGAGAGAGAGAGAGAAAGGAGGGAGAGAGAGAGAGAGGGAGAAGAGGGAAGAGAAACGCGGCAGGGAGGAGGGAAGAAGGAAGGGGGTGTTTACGCCCTTATTGCCCCACACCCTGGCGCCTCCCTGGCTAGCTTGTGCTGCTGAGAAAGAGACAGTGAGAGAGACAGTGAGAGAGACAGGGTGAGAGACAGTGAGGGAGACAGTGAGGGAGACAGGGTGAGAGACAGGGTGAGAGACAGTGAGGGAGACAGGGTGAGAGACAGGGTGAGAGACAGTGAGGGAGACAGTGAGGGAGACAGTGAGGGAGACAGGGTGAGAGACAGTGAGGGAGACAGGGTGAGAGACAGGGTGAGAGACAGTGAGGGAGACAGGGTGAGAGACAGTGAGGGAGACAGTGAGGGAGACAGGGTGAGAGACAGTGAGGGAGACAGTGAGGGAGACAGGGTGAGAGACAGTGAGGGAGACAGGGTGAGAGACAGTGAGGGAGACAGTGAGGGAGACAGGGTGAGAGACAGTGAGGGAGACAGGGTGAGAGACAGGGTGAGAGACAGGGTGAGAGACAGTGAGGGAGACAGGGTGAGAGACAGTGAGGGAGACAGGGTGAGAGACAGTGAGGGAGACAGTGAGGGAGACAGGGTGAGAGACAGTGAGGGAGACAGGGTGAGAGACAGTGAGGGAGACAGTGAGGGAGACAGGGTGAGAGACAGTGAGGGAGACAGGGTGAGAGACAGGGTGAGAGACAGGGTGAGAGACAGTGAGGGAGACAGGGTGAGAGACAGGGTGAGAGACAGTGAGGGAGACAGGGTGAGAGACAGTGAGGGAGACAGTGAGGGAGACAGGGTGAGAGACAGTGAGG